>SNQJ01S0001198.1:124194-155925 GCA_010110895.2 Picea sitchensis
CAGCGGGTGTGCTACAACCTCCTTCTCCAAGTTGAAAGCGCAATGCCATTTTTTTTAGCATGAGGCTTCCATCTTTCACAAGCCAGACCTGGTTAAGAACCTTCTTAGCATCCTCCGAGGTTTTAAAAATGAAACAGAGCCAACCTCTTGTTAGGATAATAACATCTAGTGGGTGTCCCAACACAAGATTCCATGTAACCTCCACCCATCTGTGTATTTCTCGAGCCCCCAAAGCCCTGTATCCAAACCTCCCTACAAGCCCCTGCGAAGAAAACCATCATATTTCTTGCATCCCAACGTCTCTACCAAGGGTTACCCTTGGCTTACTCTTCTTCACTCTATGAGCTTTTACATACGATTTATGGATCACCTCCTTCCTAGAACTGGTAAACACTACATCCGCTGTAGACTCCTTCCTTCCGTCCTCCTGCACCACTCCCCACAAAGGCTTACCCTCCGTCCCGAATCTGCATAGTGGATTCATGCCTGCTACACCACTAGAAGGCCTAAAAGTCCCCCCTGGTTTCCCCCCTACCACAATCTGCGTTCCCTCATCAACCACAATATTCTTGCTAAACTGCTACCCTCTAACTCTTCCAACGAGAAAACGAAAGGAAATTTTGACAGAGAAGTTCCCCACACCTTTCCCCTATCCGCTTCCCGAGTAAAGATGTTGATAATGGCTTCCTTAACTCCTACAACCGTATCTCTGCTAGTTATTTTGCCATATGTCCCTTTCGTGACTCGAGCCTCTAATTCTACCTCGAACTTACCCCTTCTCTCGTCATCATGTACTTTTGCTTGTATGTACCTCCGAAGTTCATCCCTATACACATCGTCGGATTTTAAAAGTCCTCCCTGACTCCACCATTGATCCTCTACTAGACAATCTTCAAGTACCGCCACATCACAAGCCATCCCACCTACTCCAGACAAATCATCCACTAAAACAATTAAAACTCTAAACTAGTCCTTAACCCCGTCAATAAATGCCTATCCCACCACCATCACCACTTCCACAACCACTAAACAAATGGTGGTTCAAATCCCAACCAGGATCCATAGCCTAAGACATAGTACTCGTAGATCCCAACCATAATCAAACCCTACTCCAAAAATCATAGTACTCGTAGATCCCAACCAGGATCAAACTCCGTGCGAGACTTCGTTTGAAGACTTTCAATACTACAATAAGAATTTATCCAACTAGTACAACTAAAAACTAAGAGATAGCTTTAATAAATACTAATACAAACAAGGAAATGCTTAATAAGTACTACTAGACTTACTATAAACTAATAAATTCTTTAATAATGTTTCATAGAAACTAGGAAATGCTTTAAAAACTACTGGTAAAAACTAGAAACTAGGAAATGCTTTGCTCGAAACTAGGAAATGCTTTAATAAGTGCTTAGAAATGCTTTAATAACGTTTCCCAACTACCAAGGATATTTAACGTTTTTTCATTCGATAAAAAGAATACCTTTTTATTGTTTCTAGAAATGCTTTAATAATGTTTCCCAAGTACCAAGGATATTTAAAGTTTTTTCATTAGATAAAAAGAACACCGTTTTTACTTGTGTATTTTTAATATTTTATATGTTTTTAAATTGATTTATAGAAATAAAATAGAGAGGAAAATAATTAAAAACACAAATTTGTTAAAAATAAAATATTTCGAACAATTTTTATGAAGTAAATAAAAATGATTACTAAAATAAAACAAATAAAACATGATTAAAAAATAAAATAAAATAAGAAAAAATGGAAAGTGGATAAAAATATTAAGTACAATGTACATAAATATGGATAAAAATCTTAAATTAAGATTAAATACAAGCAAATATATATTGCTATTATAAATTTTTAAGGATGAAATTAAATATATGTTGCATTTGTAAAACTGAACATAAGTTTTAAAAGGGAAATATAGGTGTAGAACTCTATGTCTCAAGATTAGTAAAAAAAATTTTTAATACAAATTCCAATTTATAGGAAAATTTAAGGAATATTCTTCACAATTATGATTGATTATTTTTAATTTTTTCTTAGGCAAGGGAAATCAATTAACACATAATTATGTTAGTATTTTAAATCAAGAGATTATGAATCTTATTCAAGAAAAAAAATGTACCAAAAACTACTTGTTGTCGTAAACAATTGTGAGATTTGTTAAATACAAACTAAATGAATTGTAATGAATTTTTAAAGAAATTGTGTAGATTCTCATTATTTTAGTGAGTGATGTTCTATGCTCCCCGTTCTTCCTAAAATGATCACTTGAGAAAAGTTAGGAACAACCCCAATTAAGTCATCATAATCAATAAATATAATCATAAAATCACCTTAGAATAGGCAAAGGAGGTCAAACTTTATGTTTTCAATTTGAATTAAGATAGGATAATGTTGAAGCCTTAACTAGCCCCATGTTATTAGACTTGTGAACCCTATTTTTTCAAATTTTACAATTTTGAGTGTTATCATCGACTATGCATATCTCAAGTCATTATTACTTGCATTATTACACAATGCTTTGATCATCCAAGGTTTTATTTATGGATGTCTTATGATTTGCATTGATCTTGAAAATGCTATATATATTGCTTCTTCCTTGTACTTTGAATGCAACTTTGTAACACTTTGTACCATGCCTCATTAAATTATTTTATTTCATTTCATGACAATTTGTTTGATTCTTAGTTATGATTATAATCTAATTTACTTACACATGATTGTTTTTAATTTGATTTTTATTTCCCATCCCTACACTTTCATAAGATCATCATGGGCTTAATTACAAATTTGATTGATTTTGGTGTATGTAATCCCATGGCTTAACATGCTTCATGTTCACTTTTGTGAAGGTTTGCACACCACCTCTACATTGGATTGGTAATGAAAAGGAAAGACATAATGGTAACCTTTTAATGAAAGCGATGAGAGGTAGCATGTTTAATCTTAGATTATATTAATTAGTAGGAAATGAGCAAGTAACATACACACAGATAATTGGAATGATGTAATGATGTGAAACAATGTCAATGAAAAGTTTTGGTCAATTTTAAAGTTATCCAAATTAAAGATTTTTCATAAAACAATCAAAATAGGTGAAACTTTGACATGAAGCACTTTGAATACCCCTTCAACACCCGCAATTGAAGATCAAAGTTAATCCCAATTATTTTATGTGTGTATTTTTGTATTAAAAAAACAAATTTAATGTGTATTTTTGTATTAAAAATAATAAATTTAATGTGTATTTTTGTATTAAAAATAATGAAAGGCACGGGTGTATGCCCATCTCCAAGACAAAGTAGGTAGTGTGTTAGGTTCATATTAAGGCTTGCTATTAGGCATGTGTTAACAAATAATTTTGAAATTTTAAGCAATCAAGTATATTCACCTAAACATAGATACCATGTCAATCATGATATCATAATATTACCAAATTTTCATTATAATTGAATATTTAAAAATATTTAATTATCAAAAAAGGACAAAAGATATGGTTTCACATAGTATTGTATTAAATATAATGTAAGACACTTTTGTATGCCCATCTCCAACATAAATTAGGTAGTGTGTTAGGTTCATGTTAAGACTTGGTATTGGACATGTGTTGATAAAGAATTTTGAAATTTTAGACAATCCATTATTGTCACCTAAACATATATACCATGTCAATAAAGATTTTACAATATTACAAAGTTTTCATTGTAATTGAATATTTAAAAATATAAAAGATATAAGATATGATTTCACATAGTAATAACAACAAAACCAATGAAATATAATAATCATTATAGACCTAAAACCAATTAACATAAAAGAAACTAATTGTAATATGTGATATTAATAATAAAATTGTTTTAAATTCATAATCATTATAAACATCTATCTAATAAAATCAATTAACATAAATGAAACTAATTGTAATATATGAATAGATATTAATAATAAAATTGATTGATGTTTTTAATATTGATTATAATTTTCTTGCACACATAAGTGGATCAAAGTCCATTCTCATGTCTTTTTATTCGTCCGTACGGGTGTAGATGGATTGGCAAGTGCCGTGTAAATGGAAGGAAATTTGTAAAATAAAGTCTCATGTTCGATTCTCACCAGGATTTACTCGTGCGCCAGTAATTACACAATTTATTATAATTTATTAATTTATATGAAAATAAAATTTAATTGATATTTCTAATTATATTAATTGATATTAATGAATTAACATAAATGAAACTAATTGTAATATATGAATAGATATTAATAATAAAATTGATTGATGTTTTTAATATTGATTATAATATATTAATTTATATGAAAAGATAATTTATTTATATTTATTAATAAATTTATTTAAATAATTATATCATATTTCTAATAATTTATTATTTATATTTTTAATAATATTAATTAATATTCATAATATTAAATATAATATATTAATTTATATGAAGAGATAATTAATTTATATTTATTAATAAATTTATATAAATAATTATATATTTTCTAACAATATGTTGCTATTTTGATTTGTTTTGCTACTTTCAATTGTAATGTGATTTCAAATAAAAAAAAAAATTAAGTTGGATAAAATGTACAAAGTCATGAATAGGAAGGTTTTAGTCATGAGTAGGAAGGCGAGGCAAGGAAAGTCTACTCTATGTCATTATTTTTGGTTTTCCCAACAAAAATTAGGGCAGCCTACAAAATATCTGAATCAATACCATAAACATAATAGATATAAAAGAGATCTATATAAATATTAATATAAATTGATAATAATAATAATATATACTTATGTTTATCATATCATTGCCTTAAATAATAATATCATCTTGAATATTGTTTGTTACATTTACTAAATCTACGATGAATGCATGTAAATTTAAATATTTGATGCACACATTTTGATTTTTATATGTAGGTATATTGATGGACACTAAAATTATATATATTAATGATATCATATTGTCATATTTTTTTTCCAATGTTAATGTTCAAAATAATGTTACTAATGAGATTGTTATCAATAAATTAATGAAAATAAAATATTAATGATATCATATTTCCATATTTCTTTTTCCTATTGTTGATGCCGAAAATAATGTTACTAATGAAATTATTATCAATAAATCAATAAAAATAAAACTTAATATTTAAAATCTTTAATATTATTCACTAATTTTTTAAATAGTAATAAAAATACAATTTAATAAACAATAATAAACATATAATGGAAATGATTAAGAAACTAATTATTTCCATGGAAAAGTCCATCGATTATCACCTTTTAAGAAAAAATCCTTAATATTTTATAAGAGTTCATCCACCTTTTAAGAAAAAATCCTTAATATTTTATAAGAGTTCATCTAAGTAATACAAACTAACAACTAGGAAATGCTTTAATAAGCACCGCTAAAAACTATGAATTTTTAATAAACTACAAAAATGCATAATAAGTACTATTATAAGAATTTATCAAGTATTATAAGAATTTATCCAACTAGTATAAGAATTTATCCAACTAACAATCTTTTAATAAGCAATCGCTATAAACTAATAAATTTTAATAATGTTTCCATAGAAACTCAGGAAATGCTTCTTTAATAAGTGCTTTCTAAACTAAGGATAGGTTTTATTAGGTTAAACAACAACTGAATTTGAGTATATATATATATATATATATATATATATATATATATATAATATTTTATGTTTTATGTTTTATGTGTCTTTAAATTAATTTGTAGATATCAAAGAGAATAAAATAATTAACAATACAAATTTGTTAAAAATAAATTACTTGAAACATTTTTATAAAGTAAATAAAAATGATTACTAAAATATATACAAAATACAAATAAAATATTAAAAAAAAAATGGAAAGTATATAGAGATATTCTAAGCAATTTTGTTTCTTGAAAAACTTCAAGTTAGTACAATGTACATAAATATTTTTAAAAATGTTAAATTAAGATTAAATACAATCAAATCTATGTGGTTATTACAAAATCTTAAGGATGGAATCTTGAATATACAATAATGACAATTTGTTTGAGATGTTTTTGAAATCATAACCTTAGAATTAATTTTAACTTGGGCATTTGTGAAACTGAACATAAATACTAAAAGGGAAATCTAACTTGAAATAGTTTTGAAACTATATGGAAATAAAATTTTAGAATCAACTTTAACTTGGACATTTGTGAAACTGAACATAAGTGCTAAAAGGGAAATCTAGGTGTAGAACCTGTTATCACACTAAGTTGCCTTGGGTCTTTTATACATTAGGTTTAAATTTTTAGCCTTTAGACTTCAAATTTGCTTTATTTTGTTTGTGTGATTTGCTTAGGTTAGCTTGAACAAACAAAGACTTGAATTTTGGCCCATTTTTGGTCCTCATATAGATTTTAAGAGTAGGTTCATTTTATGGCTTATGGTTTGACTCACCTCATGACTTGACACCAAGCATAACCTATCCCATGACCTTCATGACTTGACATGCCACTCTTTTCACTCATATCCTTTATCTTTGCCATGTTGTTGTTCTGTCCGATTAAAGGTGGGTCAAATCAATGTTTTGAAAAAAGGGCGTTGCCCACTCACTAGGAGTTTTCGTAGCACACTCCTTGTCCTTTGGTCCTTGTCACGATTCATCATTATTCACTGAGGTCATGATCTACATTATTTTTAGCACCATGGTTCGTTAAAAGATGGATTCTAAGATTTGGTTTTAATGAGTTTGCTAACGGTTTCAAAGATTTGAATTTTGTCAAACTCGACGCTGCTGAAACTGCTAGTTTAGACCAGTTGCAGGTAGCGCTACAAGATCAACTGCTAAGGATGATTTGGAAGCTGAGGTGGTTGTGGTGGTCTCCTAACCAGTTGCAGAACCTCAAATTTTCAATTACTCCTCCAGGTATTCCATGAGCTCCCTCCATTACATAATAAATTCCTGGGATATCTCTTGCCTGAGTTTTGGTAGTGATCGATGCTACAAACCACTCCCTCCTTCATCCCTCTGCATCCATAATTTCCCTCTCACATAATTGCAACCATTGTCACCTGGTTTCCAGCTATCAAACATGCCAATTCATTCTGTTTCTGAATTTTGAGTGCCCATGCAAACACATGTTCCTTGTGTGTGCATTGCGCTACTAAAAAACATTTCTAAAATCTTGCTACATTTCCCTTGTTTTCTCTATGCTCTATTTTACTTGGATTGGAGAGTTACTTGTTGGTATTTAAATACCCCTTCAACAGTTTTACTTTCACTATATCTTCATCTTGAGATCTACATACAGTAAGGGGAGGGGAAATTGCTCTTCCTACCTTTCAAAAGCCATCAAAACAATGTTATGTCAAAACAAGGTGAGTTAGAGGAGAATCTTAGGAGAGAGCAACCATTATTCACTGTCATTTTTACATTGAAGTCTGCCTCTGTTTTCTCCCTTAGCCTTCACTATACCATAAACTTTGATCCCTTGTCTTTACCCATGGAGACACCTCAGAAGAAGAAATCTCATACGGGAGGAACTGTGGTCAGAACTGAACCCTCAGACATGCACCTATTTGATGTAGAGCCAATGGTTAGGGAAGTTTTTCAAAGGGTGGGATGCCTCTCTTTTTGCCAAAACATGCAGAGAGGACATCTTGAAGTGGCAAGGAAATTTGCCTTACATTTTGATGGATTTAAGACTAAGGTAGGATACCTTGAGTTTGAGGTGTATGAAGCCTCCATTGCAATAGCCACAGGGATTCCTAATATTGGTGAGAGGTGGTTTAAATACATGACCTTAAATGTTGCCTTCTCCCAGGAATTCTTCAAACCAGATTACCAGACTGACAACTTGTCCAAGGGAGTGCCTAGAAGTCATCTAGTTGAAGATTTTGACAATATGTTGAAGATCATCCAAAGATACTTTACATGTGAGGGAAGGTTTAATATGTTATACCAGTACCATATAAGGCTTTTTCTTCATTTTACTGGTAAATATGAAAGAAATATCCCTTTCTACTTGTTGAGGAGCATGGGGAAAATGTCTGATAGAGTCCAAGCCAAGTCAAAGGCTGTGGACACTAGTGTCTTTCACTCTGGATTGATCAGGATGTTGGTCTTGGAAGAATTGAAGAAGAGGAACATTCCTTGGAAAAAATTCATTGTTTCTTCTCACATGAAGTTGGACATATCTTTAACTCCTCAGTCAAAGATGCAAAGGCATTTTCCATCTACTAGTACTGCTCTAGTGGGAACAAGAAGGAAAAGAAAGAGAAAAGCCCCTACTCAATACCAAGAGGTCATTAAGGAAATTGAAGAAATAGAGAGGGAGGCTTATCATTCTCCACAAAGAGACTTTTCACCTCCTCTTGAACCAGAATTAGAAGAGGTCCCTTCATCCACTAAAGTCACAACCAAGAAGGGAAGAAAATTACAATTCTATTAACCTTCTCCAGCAGCTGGCACAAAATTTAGGAAGCATTTTACTAGATCTACATCTCTCAAGGAGGTTGTTGAAGCACAAGTCTTACCCAAGGTTTCAATTCTAAAGAAAACTAAAGATAAGGGCAAAGGAATGAGAAGCCTATTGAGGTGATAGACAAAGCCCCTATGCAACAAAAATATGAAGGTGAAGACATGAAGAATCATGTTGAGTTTATCAACATCAACACTCCACCTAGCAATCACACCTTTAAAAGATTGATTAGAGAGCTCAAGGAGGCTAGGAAGGAGGTTGCTCGTTTGAAAGCAAAAGGCTTGGAAGACAGAAGAAAGATGAAGGAGCTTATGTATAAGTACAACAACACCCTTGATATGGAAAAATTTGCATCTAGAAGAAACTTGCCTCTCCATAAGCAACTGAATAACCTTTACAGGCTAAACAAAGGATTTCAATCTCAAAATAGAAATCTCAAGGCAGAATTGCAACACTTAAGGGATGAATTAGCCCAGAGGAATTTGAATGTTTTGGTAGAAGTTGTCATTGAAAGAGAGGAACCAATAGAGAAGAGGAGAACACCTATAGTCAAGAAGACCACCCATACAAAAGAAAAACTTGTTGTTGTGATAGAATGTAGCTCTCCTTCAATAAGGAGGAGTGCTAGGTTGATGAAATAGTTGTGGGATATAAGCTTAATTTTTTAAAGTGGTCTCTTTTTGCAGGAATAAGTGATCAAGGATGTATTTTTTTTTTCACATATATAGAAATATAAATGCTCTTAAGCTATTAGCTCAAGTTTTTGTGCTTTCCAAAATATTAGTCTCATCATATAGAAAGAACACGGACATTCTGTAGCGCCATGGTGTTGTGGAATCGTCTATATAGCATGTCCTGCAATTTTTCTACCTAAAGTGCTACGAAAGCTCCTAGCCAAAGTATACAGGAACGCTACCAAATCTCCTAATCTAAACTTAATGGTGGCGCTACAAATTCCACTGGACTGTGTCATAGTGGCACTACCAAATCCACATATTTGTTTTGATAATGGGCACTACCAATTCTGCAGGACCATTTCAATGATGGCACTACCAATTCCACAAAGGTTATTTGAAGTGTGGCGCTGCTGAATTTCACACAATGATATATAGGATCGACGCTACTGAAAATGCAGTCTTGTTTTGGATCGATGCTATGAAATGTGCAGAGTGTTTTTCAAGGGAATTATAGAAACTCATTACCCAACACACTACTGAATGATGCTACAAACCGACACCTGGAATCAAGGGGTTCGAATTTATCACTCTTTTGGGTGGATGATGATGTGGAGAAGAGAGAAGATCATAGGTGGCAACATGATGACAACATACAACCCCTGCAGGACACTAGGCATGGAAAGGGATGCACATCAAGGAAGACAATGGCATTTAAATCTTGTTGGAATGGTTTCCAACATGTTTCCTTTTTTATAGCATTTTGTTAAATAGTTGTTAGAACATGTGTTAGATTGAATAAATGATTTGGAGAATCCTATGGGAGGAAGGCCAGCTCGCACCTCCAGTTGTGGAATATCCCGAAATTCAATAAAACAAAAATTTAGCAGCAAAATCGATAAACATAGAAATAACCAGCAAATTTCTTCATTAAATCCATAAATGGTGAAGTACAAATGAGAGATCTAAAGGATCTTCTCCAATATCAGTTAGGCCAGAGGGTTTCACTAGCGAAACCGAGTAAACTAGGGTTTTGAAACCCTCATGCTCACAAGAGCCCAATACAATATTTTCCTAAACTCAATCATAGATAGCCAAAAGGCTCTCCTCTCCTCCTCTTATAACCCTTCGTTGGGTCTCTTTAGGGTAACTACTTTTCCCCTCTTTATTTTATTAAGTGACTAATTTCACTTTATTTTTATTTAAGTGCCTTTATAAGGTCACTTTCATACAATAACACTAAATGCCTCTTAAGGGGAAAATTGAGAACATTACAAATCCTTTGTTAGAAAAACAGGACCGCGGAGCAATAAAATAAAACAAATGCAGAAAAAAAAACATAGAAGACACACAATACAAGAGAGACATAGATTTACGTGGTTCACCCATTGTGGGCTACGTTCACCAGAGAAATTGCCAGGCAACAAAATAAAAACAAATGCGTAAAAAACACATAGAAGACACACAACACAAGAGAGAGACATAGGATTTTACGTGGTTCACCCATTGTGGGCTACGCCCACCGTGAGAAATTTCGCTGCTAGTCCCTTCCTTTATTATTATCCAGCAAATGAAGGGATACAACCCACAAGAAAACCTCAATAACTTCTTTCTCCACAAATTCTCTCCTAATACAATATTCACCCTCGTACAATAGTCAAGTAATACATTTCATAAAAGAGGGTTGCCTTCTAGGGAAAAACCTAACATAATCTCTCATCATAGATATGCACCTTATAATGAACAATCCAGACGGCAATGAAATTACAATATACCTTTATAAGGCATTTTGCTTGGCTACTTCAAACCCCCTATCCTGGGACACCGCCTCAACCTCACTGGGGCCCGCTTTGCCCCTGCATTCCCTGCTAGGGATGGACCCTCTGACTCTGGCAGGGGTACTCTCCTCAGACTTCCCCTCAAAGGTGGGGAAGAGTGTACATACTTTGGGTGTGTAAATACTTCATGGGTATAAACACAACTAAATACCAAAGCAAGGGACCTCAATCATGAAGATACTAGGGTTCCACAACCAACAATCTCCCACTTGAGACTGATCTCAACAACTCCACTACCGGCCGATAAGGCCGGATTCTGAACCTTATTGGACCTGGCGAATTTCTCATCTCATCTTCATTCTTGAAGACCAACTAAAACTCCATAAGAACTCGGTTTCTCCTTGGTTACTCCTTTGTTAACATGTCTCCAGGATTCTAGCTAGTGACTATCTTTTCTAATTTCAATTGTCCATCTTCCAAGGCTGGTCATATGAAGTGGTACCTCAAAAATATATGCTTAGTCTTTGAAATCGGAAGGTCAGAAGTTCTTTTGGTGTAAGGTGAATGGTACTGGATCACGCCAAAGACAACCCGTTGTTCTCCGCTTTCCCAATTCTTCCATAAACCTTTTGTAACCAAATCATCTCTTTAATAGCTTCTGTAGTAGCAACATACTCTACCTCTCTTGTTGAAAGTGCACAACCTTTGCGCTTTTGAAATCCAACTTACTATTGTTCACCTATAGTAAAACATACCATGTGGTGCTCCTCCCGCCCCCTTTATCACCCGTCATATCTCAATCAACATATCCCTTTAGAAAGTGTTTGAACCTTCCAAACATAATGCATGTAGTAGTACCTCTCACCTGGTAGAATCCCTTTTAATGCCTCCCAATGTTCTTTTCCTATATTATTCATATATACCACAACTCCGACTGTATGTGTAATATCTAGTCTTGTGTAAACTATTGTATACATTGCCGCCAACTCAACATGAATATGGGACTGGACATGTATTCTATCTCTCCCGTGTCTTGGGACACATTTTAGTTAATTTGAAATATCGCCAGGTGTACTAACCGGTTTTTCATTCTCGATTCTAAACCTCTCCAACACCTTTCTCTATGTACTCACCCTAAAAAAATGTCAATTTACGATTTTTCATGCCTCTTGTTATCCTCATACTTTCTCCAAGGATTTTCTTTCGCAGACTCCAAATACTTCTATCACAAAATGAATTGATAATTTCTTTCGAAAGCACATTTATATCCCTGCATATTAGACCTCCGCAGTCAGCATATCTACATACAATAGCAAGATAATAAAGATTCCATTTTCTACTTTTTAAAATAAACACAGCAGATTAGAATGACATCTACTATAGCCCTGTCATTATAAACCTGCCAAACTTCAAATACCATCGTCTTGGAGCTTCTGCTTTAGGCCATACAAGCTCTTCTTCAACCTACATACCAAATTCTCCTTCCCTTTGACTTCATACCTCTGTTGTTGTATTGGTAAATCTCTTCCTCCAAATCCCCATGGAGAAAAGATGTTTTTACATCTAACTGCTCAAGATGTAAATCTTCACCACAAGACTTAAAATAGTTCTAATTGTCATTTTGAACAAATAGAGAAAATATTTCATCAAAATCTATACCTTTCTTTGTGCAAACCCTTTACAACAAGTCTAGGCTCTTTTGTACAATTTTTCTCCTCCATCTTCTTCCCTTTCCAACTTGTAACCCCATTTATTCTAATGCTCTTTTTCCTGCAGTAACTCAACCAAGTCCCAAGTCCTGCTATTTTCCAAGGAATCCATTTCCTTTCATGCCTTGGTTCCCACTTCTTTTTGGTGTTCACCTGCATTGCCTCTTCATAAATATCTCTAGTTCACCATTAACACCAACAATAAATAATATAATGAAGGAGAGTATCACTGGGGTATAATTAACCCTGTAGATCTTCAACAACACTTCTATGTGTGTTTGAGGTAAATTGGCCGCCCTCATTGCTGTACATTTTGATTTTTCGTGTTCCTTTGAATTTCCTTTTCAAGATTCTCACTGGGCACTCAGATTCTTGTTTTTCTCGCTTTCCTCGCTTATTTCCTCAAGTAACTGATCTTTATACATGACCTTTCATTGAATAAGACATATCTACCCTAATGATTTTGTTATTTCTATAATCCCATGTTTATAACCAAAAATCATTAACACCCATATCCAATAAAGGTACATTTCTTTGGATTTTTCCTCAAGCTTTGTTCTATTTTCTTTGTCAATATGGACAAATGCTTCACAACCGGGAAAGTTTCAAAAGAATAATGCATCTTTTTCCCCTCGCTCCATTCCTCCTCCTCAGAATTATACCATCCAAAGAGTCAAGGTCCTCCTCGCTTATTAAGTAAATAAAGATCTACAAATATCCGCCTGTGAACCCAGGCAAACCAAGATGTAATCTCATACCTTGCACGCTTCCATGATTGTCCCTGGTTTCATCCTTTCGACACACCATATTTTCTCAGGTGTTCGTGGAATTGTTCCTCTCTTAATGAATCCCATGGTATGAAATGTAATCATCAAACTCCTTGTCAATAGTGATTCACCTCCATTATCTCATCCGAGACACTTCAAACTTTTCCCTGCCTCATTTTCAACTTAAAGCTTTCCATTTCTTAAAAGTATCAAAAAACATTAGATTTTTGTCAATGTAAATAAACCCAAGTTTTCTAGTTGCATCATCAATAAAAAGTAACATAATAATGAGATCCACCAAGAGATGATAATTGAGTTGGTTCCATACACTGTATGCACAAGCTCTAACCTTTCATTCTTTCTTTTCTTTCCAACTCGAAATATGACTCTTTTACTTTCCATAAACACAATGCTCTCATGTCCAAATCAATTTATTTAAGATCCTGCAATAAATTTCTTTTGTGAAGGATCCTCAGATACCCTTTCACTCATGTGTCCCAAATTCTATGATGCAACATAGTTGTATCCACTCTTGTAGAAGACAAAGATATAGAAGAGTTAGTATTACTAATACATAGATACAATGTAAATCTACCTTCTCTCCTTTCGCTTATCACCAATGATCCTTTGATACCCATGTCTTATCTCAGAATATGGATATAACCTCTTACTTCCAACTCAAGAAATCAGATTTTGCCTAAATATGGGAACATGTTTTACCTCTTTCAACAACCATTGGTTTCCATTTCAAGAGCTTTATTTTTTACATTTCCCATTCCAACAATTTTGCATGGTCTATTATCACCCAATTGAACTTATCCAAAATCACCTTAAACATAATTCGAAAATGTTTCCTATCGTGTGGTATGAAATGCTCTCAATCTATTCCACTTCCAAGATTCAGATATATTCAAGGAAAGAATCAAAGCATCTTGTAACACATCACCCTGCACATTTGTTTCCCTGATTCTCACTGGCCCATCTTTCTTTTGGAGCTCTATATCTTTCTTCAGATGTCCTTTCCCACAATTCCAACACTCTATCTTCCAAGTCTCCGATTATGGATTTACCCCTTCCTAGAATTTCCGCGTTTCCCCGAGTCTCTTCTCCTCTCTATCCTTTGTCTTCCCCTTCTTCATGTTCAATGCATTTCCGATGTTTCACCTGTGCTTTTCCAATCGCATTTCCTCAAATTAAGGATAACACCAACAACATTACCAAATTTTAAAGTATTTGAACCAGACAGAGTTACTACACCATGACCAAGCCATTCCATCTTTCCTCGAAATGAGCACAAGATTGAAGAGACCTTAACCCTCATCATCAAAGTCCACTTTTACGTAACTTATTTGATTAGTAACTCAGGATAAATTCCATTTAAATGATTTGCAATAGACCCACCTTCCTACATATTCATATTAAATAGTCTCTTCATTAGAAATACCTTATTCGGATGTCGTAGGGTTTTCATACAATTTGGCCACTGCGATCCATCAAATCCTTCGTTGTCTCTTCTTTCTCGAATATTGAAAGCCACCCATCGGGTGTGCTCAGCCATATCGTCTTAGAGCTCCTTCACAAGAATTCCATTCTTCATCCCTTCATATCGGGCTTGGCTTTTGCTACTCCACTCCAATGGTGGAATAGATCCCTTTGATATAAATAGTCTTCCATCCGGTGATCTTCCATAACCGGTAGTTTTGGCTGCTAAATTTCTCGAATTCTAAACTTTTCTATATCTTCCAACATTGCTCCCACTGGAACCATGAACCCTCTTTTCCTAATAGTTACCTTTTACGCCTCGATACCGCTTTGTTAGAAAAACAGACCATGGAGCAATAAAATAAAACAGCCTTAAACAAAACACAGAAGACACACACAATACAAGAGAGACAGATGATTTATGGAGTTCACCCAAGCAGGGCTACATCCACTGTAGAAATTTCCAGGTCCTTTCCTTTATTATTATCCGTGAAATGAAGGGATAACCTACAACAAAACCCGCTGTAACTTCCTCTTCTTTCTCTCACAGCTTCTCTGTAATACATTCACCTCGTGCATAGCCGCAATACATTCTCTCATAAAAGAGGGTTGTCTCTAGGGAAACTCAATATAATTCTATCATTAGATCTCATAATTTTAATGAATGGTCCAGATTTACAAATGAAATTACAATATACTTTTATAAGGCATGAGCTGGGGTTTCAACAACTCCTCATCAGTCTGCTCCTCGACTCCTCAAGTAGGTACTCCGTGACTTCATGTGGAAGAGTGTACATAATTACCTCTGGGTGGGTACTTCATGGGGTATAGACACGGCTCAAAGCAAGGACCTCTCAATCAGGAAGATAATCGCTCCACAACCAACATCCTCCTCGCCAAGATTGCTTGTCCTCAGCAATTGTAAGGCAGCTCCAAACACGATCCAACTAAACCAATCCCGATACCTGGGTCCCATGTCAACCGAGGAAACTGTTAACACTCCCTGTGCAGAATACTATTGAAACACTCGGGCACTGTAATTCCAGGGTCCCAAACTAATATGAGGCCTGTGGAATGTCGGTTACACCCCATGTTGTCTTGCAACACACCGACACGTGGAACCTCCTATCGTCTCCCAATGGAGCCAACTATCCAACAACAAGCTAAGAAATGCCTGGTCCTGGGTATACTTGTAGACGACCAACTCGTCAGCTGGGTTGCCGTAAGCATCAAGCCTCGATTGTCTCTGGGAAGTTGTCCCCTCAGAACCTATCCCTCGGCGAGATCATTCCTCCTCATATCAACCAACTATCCATCATGCCCCCTGAGAACCTATAATACCACAAGATCTATCGATGTACACTCTGAGAAGAATGCACTGAAACTCCTGTATATCCCTCTTATGTTGCCCCTTTAGAACATCTAGTTGTTCTGATATACTGTCAAGATCAATAGCTGACTCGGCACACTTCCCCACAAGGACCTCAAGCTCAACTACATGATGTAGAATAGTGTCCTTGAGAGCCTGGATCTCCTTCTTTATGGCCAAGTGACCATCCCTAAGTCGATCCAAATCCCTTTTCTTACTGCCATCTGAAAGATCTGTCTCATCGTTAGATGCTAGCACGCCCTCACCATCAGCATCAAATCCGTCTGACACACTTGTATCTTCGGATGCTATTTGGTCTGCTTCTATGTGCACCTTCTCCTCAAGGCTAGATGTATGCTCCTCCACCTGCTCTTTATCCTTCACTTTTCCAATTCATTCCCTCTGCTTTTAAAGGAATCCTCATCCATTCTCAATAAATCCATACTTGATGGTGAAATAGTTTTTGAAGGGCAACGATACACAAATATCCTCACCAATTTCTAGATACTCCTGGTAGTGGTAATGCATGTTCTTAGTTGTTTCTAGCCTCCTCGAAATTTCATCCCCTAGCTCTGAATCTATCTCCATCCTCTTTTAAAGAGTTGTAGTATTAGTTTGTTATAGATGACAATTTGGGGTGTTTACCCGTGGCTCTGCTCACACAACCATACATTGTGGAAAAACTCCATTATTCTGGTGTTTGACTTCACAAACACTTGGCGTGTCAACAAATGATGGCTAAAGATGGAATTTGATGGGACTGTAATGAATTCCAAGTCGGAAATGTAGAAAAACCCTCCAAATTCTGATGTTTGACTTTCGTCAAACAAGCTTATGACTTCAGTTTATGGTCAGAGGTGGTAATTTTAATCTGGACAACGATGTATATGTTGGCTCTTTGTTGGTCGCTTATTGGTTTTCTAGACCCTTATATCTCCCAATTGAAGTACCAATCATAATATTTTGATTTCAAGCATAACCAATAAAATGAATATGAGCAATTTAACCCAAACTCCCACTGATTTTATTTATATAATAATGATGAACTTATGACAGTCATAACATAATAAAATGCCTCCCAAACGAAAAGGTAAAGTTGTTGCCTATGCTAAGAACTTCAGTTTACACGCAACCATGGAGGAGGGACCCGGCCACACATCGCTTTTGTCAGGAAGGCGTTCTCATGGATACCCCCGCACAAATTTAGTGGGAACACTCTAATGTACCCACCTCCCAACGCTATTCCACTCGTCCTGTAGTGTGGACCTCCCAGCAGAGGTCCACTCAACATCCAACTTCCTCTTTGTTTCATGCAAGAACAAAATGAATACGTAAACACGACCGGCCAAAGAGAAAACACACACAACCCAAGTAATTCCAACAACACTCAAACTCATCCCTCAATTGCACAGTAAGAAGCCATCCAATGAAATCGCTCCCCCAAATGATATGGTGTGATCAACAGATAGAAAATTCAACCTCCAAGAGATAGCTCGACTTCCCTATGGGAAAACTTCAGTCTGGCTACTCAGGAATGCGCCCAACATAGAGAGAATGTGCCCCGATTCCAAGAAATGCGTCCCATAAGCAAAGAAAGTAAATAACGAGTGAAACTCGCCCCTCCAATGACCAACACGCAGTAGGATGATGATGAATGCATCCAGCTCCAGGAAATATTCCAACCACCTACTCGTGCCAATCGAAAAATGCCACCATCAACTCGTGCCAATCAAAAAAAATTTGCCACTCCTTGCCGACCAGCAGAGTTTTGTCAATTGTTACTCACGCCCAACCAAGGAAAACGTGGATCTGATGGTGCCTATCACTTCACAAGGAACAATACGTATCCAGAGAAGGAAAGAACGCTGCCACAACAGGGATACACGCCCCAACTGCAAGGGAACTTGCCCAGGTGGAGGAAATTTGACCCAACAAGGAGTAACACGACCTCCACACTACAGAAAATGCAACCCTTCTTCAGTCATCAACGCCACCCACAGCTGGCCAAGATCACGCTCTGATACCACTGAATATCCCTCAACAAATAAACAAAAATTTAGCAAAGAAATCAAGCAAACATAGAAATAACCAGCAAATTTCATCATTAAATCCATAAACGATGAAGTACAAATGAGAAGATCCTACAGATCTCTCCAATATCAGCTAGGCTAGATGGTTTCACTGGTGAAACCAAGTAAACTAGGGTTTTGAAACCCTCATGCTCACAAGAGCCCACTACATTTCCCCCAATACAATATTTTCCTAAACTCAATCATAGATAGCCAAAAGGCTCTCCTCTCCTCCTCTTATAACCCTTCGTTGGGTCTCTTTAGGGTAACTACTTTTCCCCTCTTTATTTTATTAAGTGACTAATTTCACTTTATTTTTCTTTAAGTGCCTTTATAAGGTCACTTTCATACAATAACACTAAATGCCTCTTAAGGGGAAAATTGGGAACATTACAAGTTGTTTCCTTCCCTTTTTGTTATAAATAGATATCCCAAATGATTTAGAGGGTTTGAATGGTTGAGTTGGGATCCCTTATTTGTAATATTTTGATTAAGTAGACCGGTTCTCTGGTTGTGTAATGGACTTGATAATTTCTTATTAATATAATTCAGTTTCTCTTATTCCATCTTGTTGCCTCTTATACTGAGGTTTTCATGATTGAATGATTCACATGATATTTTTATAGTTGTATTATGATGAATGTTTGATTATAGTACTGCTATGATTTTCTTCGGTGTTCTTTAAACTTTGAATTGAAGAAGATTTTGTGTTTGAGTTTTTTCTCCTTAGGCTTCTTGAAGAAATGATGTCAATAACAGACCTCTACACTTCCCTCACCAAAGTCTTCCTTCTATTCACTTTTACTCCCATTCACCGACTGAAGTTGATCAAAACCTCAATTGCTTGTGCATGCTAGCCCAAATTTTCGAGTTAAAACATTTTTATCCCGATTCTTTTCCATTTGACCTTTTAAACACTCATTTACATTTACACATAATCTGATGGGTACTGGTCTTATCCTCTCTGCAATCTGAGGGTGATTCCTAGTGCTAACATAACCCTATGCCTCAAGATTGGTAAAAGAGAACTTTAATACAAATCACAATTCATAGGAAAAGCCAATGCATACTCTTCACAGTTATGATTGATTATTCTTAATATTTTCTTGGGCAAAGGAAATCACTTAACACACAATGCTACTACTTCAAATCAAGAGACTATGAATCTCATTTAACGAATAAGTGCAAGGAAAAACTACCTGTTTTTATAAACAATTATGAGATTTGTTAAATATAAAGTAAATGAATTGTAATGAATTTGGAAAGAAATTGATTAGATTCTCATTACTTTAGTGAGTGATGTCCTACACTCCTTGTTCTTTCTAAAATGATCATTTAAGAGAAGTTAGGAACAATCCCAATTAAATCATCATAATCAATAAATAAATTCATAAAATCACTTTAGAGTAGGGAAAACGAGGTCAAACTTTATGTTTTCAATTTGAATTAAGATAGGGTAATATTTAAGCCTTAACTAGCCCATGACGTTAGACATGTGAACCCTTTTTTTCAAATTTTACAATTTTGAGTGTTTTTATCGGCTACGCATTTCTCAAATCATTATTAATTATTTGTAGTATTAGAAAATGCTTTGATCATCCAAGGTTTTATTTACATATGTCTTATGATTTGCATTGATGTTGAGAATATTAATATATTGCTTTCCATTGTGCTTTGAATGGAACTTTGTGACACTTTATGCCTCATTAGATTTTTTTATTTAATTTCATGGAAACTTGTTTGATTCTTGGTGATGATCATAATATACTTTACCCGCACATGATTATTTTTAATTTGATCTTTATTGCCCATCCCTATAATTTCATAATATTGTCATTTGCACATTTGTTTTATTTTGGTGTATGTGATCCCATGGTTTAACATGCTTCATGCCCAAATTTGTGAAGGTTTCCACATTTCTTCTCCATTGAAATGATGGTAATGGAAAGGAAATACGTAACCGTAACTTTTCAACAAAAGGAATGAGAGGTAGCATGCTGAATCTTTTATTAATGAGTGGGAAATGAGCAAGTGACATACACACATATAAAAGGAATGAGAGGTAGCATGCTCAATCTTATATTAATGAGTGGGAAATGAGCAAGTGACATACACATATAAATGGAATGATGTAATGACATAAAAAGGTGATATAAATAGGTTAATGGAACATGTGGTATTGAAATAAAGCAACATCTAAGAGAAAATCACCTTGGTTAGAGGTAACTCACAAATTTGCATCATGAGATTCATAGTTTTGACATGGGAAATGAAAAAGGAAAGCATGGTGCACAAAGTGAAGAGATCAAGGAAAAAGTTTATCCAAAGCACATGAGAAAGGTTTTTATTCTTTTCTAATCTTATCATATGTGTTCCTTATTACTAGAAAACTTCCATTCACGTTTTGAAGGAATGTAGTGGATTTAGAAATGTTTTTCTCATTAGAGAATTTGACATGTAAGGGTCACTAGTGTCATGCATGATGATATTAGTGTTTTAAATTACCTAAATTTAAAATCATACATTACTGATAAATATCATGTAGAAAGATATTTTAGTTTTAGTGAAGCAACTATCTAAATGAGGGCCATACTTTAGTCTTCAAGGGACTTTTGTATATATATATATATATATATTTTTTAATTAGTCTCTAATTGAAATGAGTTTGGGAAATCCAAAATATGTTACTTGGAATTTTGGGGGAGCTACAAACTCAACACAACTGATGAAATTCAATTTCCAAGGTTGAAGATAGTAAAATGCATATTAAAAAAATTCTCGTTAACTAGGTAATTTTGGCTTCCCACATTATGAAACCTCTTGATCCAAAGCCAAAATAAGGTGTCTAATTACTAAGGATTTGATTTGAGGTCATGAGAGTGAGTTAGTGGTTTACAAAGCCAAAAACCAAGGGGCTTCATTTGTTCTTTTTTTAATTATTTTTTCATGGTTCAACAAGTAGTCTTTGTAGTGAGACTTAACCCTTATACATGAATCACAAGCAAGTTATTAAGAGAACATAAATGCATAAGATCATATGCAAGAGACAATTAAGATGAAATATGTGAAACATACCCTTGTATTAATTATTTTCTCAAAAAAATCCAACAATACTTGACAAAAAATTCCATCATCTCCTAGCTCTTTAAACAGATTCTCGATAAAAAATCCATAATTGCTTGTGGTCCCATCATTAATGTGTATTGACAACCTGGTGGGAATTAATTGAGAAAAAGGAACCTTTGACATTAAATAACTATCCACTAAATATCTAATTAGGCTTATTTAAAGAGGATGGTTGCATAAATTAATTGAATAATTCTTAAGTAACCTAAAATAGGGAGGCTAGGGTAGGACCCTAACATGACCCCCCCTCAAAATAAATATCGTCCTCAAGGTTGGAGGTGGGGAAATGTTTATCGAATCATTGTTGGTTCCCATGTGGCATGTTCTATTTTCATATCATTCCATTGGATCAGTACTTCCTGGGCCATACATTGGTGCCATTGATGCTTTATGGTAGCCAATATTGCTTTAGGTTGGAGACAAATGGACCCTTCTTCATCAAGTTCTAGTTAGCTAGTTTTCACTCTACAATTCAATCCCACAACCTTCTTGAGATAAGACACATGAAATACTGGATGAATATTAGAGTGGATTGAAAGAGTCATCTTGTAGGCAACTCGTCCAATGCATTAGATGATATTATGAGGTCCATAGAACTTTGGTGCTAGTTTCTAGTGGATTTTTATCTTTGAGGGATGTTTGTTTATAAGGTTCAAGGTGTTGAAACACTTGATCTTTTTTATGTAAAAGAATAAATTTATTAATTTTGTTCATCTTGTTGGTTCATTATATTTTGAGCCATAACCAAATTTTCCTTAAGTGTGTAGAGAATGGCGTCTCTAGTGTGAAGTGTGTTATCCACTGCATGAATCTTGGAGGTGCTTATTAAATATGGGGGCTTCACCTTGTTCACCAATATCTTATCACGTTCATTCATAAATGATTTTTTTTTTAATTGTGAAAAATAAGCTCAATATATTGTAGGTATTGGGGGGGATGTGAGGTCTCAAGGGGTTTATAAGTATTGGGGGGTATAATAAGGGGTATTTGGTTAAAAAAGGTATTTTTTGTATTAGAAATATGTATTGGGATGGGGGTTCAACACAAGGATTTTGGGAGGTATTTATCAATATATAGTGAAACTAGGGGTATTCTTTAATATCCCATGAATGTAGGCACTAAGTCACAAGTTCATTGAGTGAAGACCATGTGTCTAAATAGAAATCCATTGACAAGGTATCTGGGCCATAAAAAACTTCATATCGTGTAATTTTGGTAGCTCCATGATAACTGGTATCATATCTCCATTTTGTGAGGGAAATCCATTGTGCCCATTGGTGTATCTGTATAAGTACAACATCTCAAATAAGTTTCTAAACACTTGTTGACCACTTCTATTTGACCATATGTTTGGGGATGATACTTAGTGCTCATTTCCAAATAAGTACCCTAGAGTTTAAACAAGTCCTGCCAAAATTTATTAGTAATGTGGGATCATGATCTAAAATAATGGAAGTGGGCATCCCATGTAACTTAAAAATTTGATCCATGAAGGCTTGGAAAACTAAGGAAGGTGTAACTGGGTGTGATAAGGAAAAAAAACCATCATATTTGATAGGCAGTTGACTACCACCATGATTCTTGATTTGTTACCATATCTTGAAAGACCCACTATAAAATCCATAAAGATGTTAGCCTAGATATTTTTTGGGATTGATAGAGGTGAAAATTTCCTTGGTGTCTTCACTATTTCACCCTTGTTTCTTGGGAAAGTGTCTTCACTTATCTCAATACAACTAGTGGTTTCAAAGGAGTCTTTTAAGATATATCACAAAGATTTTATTGTTGGGTCCACACAAAAATGGTTACTAGATAGGTACACCCACATCATAGACCCGACACAAGGAATATTTTGAGATAGGTCTCCCTCAATGGTGTTGGTAGGACCAGATTGTTGTTGTTGTTATTGTTTTTATTTTACACTAGTGAGATTACTACTTCCTATTGAGTATTACTACTCTAACATAATCCCCAAATTCCTTCTATACTCCATCATGGAAGAATTTCAATAATGTACTATAGAGATGTTGACATTTGAATATGTTAGGACCAAAACGACAACCTCACAAGGATTTGAATCCCCCTGTATTTTTAGAGAGGTAGTACTCCTCTTTGGCTAAAATATATATCTTGAATATTTTGGATTAGGATAATGCTTAGGAAACAAACCCTAGATATTTATTGCTTGAATTTATTCAATAAAATGGTTCTTCAATAACCTGATCTGGTCTTTATTTGCAGCAAGAAGTATTTAAACAATATAAAATATTGAAGGAGGGTTTTAACATCATAATTTATTTGTGATGAACATGATATATATTATCTTCTTAATCACATACAAATGCATCCATATCTTCTTCACGAGAAATATGAGAGAATAGTTTGATCATCTCAAAGAATTTTAAAAGAGTATTACTATTAAGATCAAAAGAAAATTTGATAGATCAATTTCAAATATCTCACAATTAAGACTCAAAGTTACAAGATACAATCAAAATCAACACCGAAGAAATTTTTTGTGGAGTTTTATTCATGAAAGATATTCTTCATTAAAAAATATTTCACAGCCACGTATGTTATAGCGGGAAAACCCCACTATGGACTACACTAGGGTTCAACATGTAGGCATAACTAACCGTCAAAAAGTCTCATACTCTTTAGAATACCTCGACTATACCCCACATTCATACAAGAAATACAAGATGAAAATATTTGGTAACTCTACCTTGAACTCTGCGTCCGGTGTCGATCCTTTCACATTCGATTTCTCCTCGACTACAAGTCTCCTCCCAAGGCTGACCTGCATTCACAAACAGACAAACAAAGAAATACAAACACGCATATCATATATGAATTAGTAGGTTAAATGTCATAATAAAACATGAATCAAACATAAATATTGAACACATCGTATGGTGGGACAGAAAAAGTACTTATTTTATTAGAATCACAAAGTTTACTTACAATGAGATCAACGACTGCTCCTCAAACCTGGTCCGAGCTCCTCTTGACCGAGCTCCATCTGTGCTTCCATGTATCTTTCTCCTCTTCATCTCTCTCTAGGGAATGGATTAGGCTTGCAATGGAGGAAAAAAGGAAAGAATAGGGAATTCTGGCTCAAATCTCACAATGTGGCTACAAATTCTTGGGGCAAGGGGGGAAAGTGAAATGGGCAGAGTTTCACTGTTCTTATGCTTGGCTTTGGAATGAGACCCCAACAC
Source organism: Picea sitchensis (assembly GCA_010110895.2). Classification (NCBI taxonomy): domain Eukaryota; kingdom Viridiplantae; phylum Streptophyta; class Pinopsida; order Pinales; family Pinaceae; genus Picea; species Picea sitchensis. Next base: position 148,876 of record SNQJ01S0001198.1, read on the forward strand.
CTCCTTTTATATGAAAAAATGATAGTTATTTGGTTGGGTGACGAGCTATAGGCATTGGAACAATTGGGAAACTGCCCAATAGACCACAATCTTAACGAATTCCTTGCAAATTTTTAAATTTTGCAACATTTGTGGGTATACGTGGGATGTAATGGTGCATATAACGTATGTACATGAGATATAGTGGTGTAACAAGAATGTGTATGCGGGCAGTAGTGGTGTAGGGCATGTACATCTTCAAAAATATTGTTTTTAAGAAGAGCTTCTTAGTGATGGCTTGGAAAAAATAGCAAGTAAGATGGACTGATGCCAGGTATGCATGTATGGTGCAATTTAGGGTTATAACAGATGCCTCCTAATGTGTGAGGTCAGAAGAGAATCTGATGGCCGAAATACATTACAAATATTTACGAACGTACAAAGCGAGTGAGCTCAGGACCAGAGTTCGAGAGGTGCCATCTGTAAAAAATAATAATTGTCTTGCCGAGGCAGGCATACCCATGCTCAGGATGAAATAAATCATAGCTACCAATCAAATACATTGCAGATCCATGTCATATAACTATATAAAGTGTAGCCGCGAACAATACATCGCGGATCTACATCTCAAAATCAAAGATATACATGAATAATATCCATCTTCAAGAAGCCAATGATGCCTGATGGCTGGAGATGAGGTCTTTAGAGCTCAAGAAACAACTTCAATATCTTCAAAACTCGGGTAGGAGTGTAATTTGAGTGTACGACTTCACTACCCATAGGTTTTCGACGACTCGTTGGGGAATAAACAAGAGGATATCAGTGATCAGACAGAGAAATTTAGTGATTTCGAGCAAGGACTTGATTGGAATTTCGAGATGGTCGGGCATGAGGGCAAGAGACAAATTGTAGAAGGGTCGACTCAGGTAGAGTAAAAAATTCCCTTGGAAAATAGCACGAAAGATGATCAGACTCAGGCAGCATGAAATTGACATAAGTTCACGATGCAGGAGGCAACACAAACTCTCCATGTGTTTGGAAGAATAAACAAATGGAGGAGGACGTAGCTCTGTGTAGCAAGAACAACTTCCTAAGGTAATATTTAATCCCAAAGCTTGATGAACAAACGAAAGGATGTGATTTGTCCAAGGGCGACTCATTGTGCTGCAATAAAAAGAAAATACTTTTCTCATCCTCTTTTTGGGGTATATTTGATTTTTTTATCTTTTTCAATATTTTTGAAGAGATTGAAAAATAATAAAATAATTCTATGTTAGAAAGGAGTAACGAGTGTCGCAAGCATACTAGTTCCAAGTGGAAGGAACACACTAATTCTCATAGCAAGGAAACATGTGAAGGGAAAGGACACTCGGGAAAATTCCTCCATGGGTCAAGGTGTCAAAACACAGAGGCAAAGTGATTCAAGTCTTGCGTATAAGGCATGCTTCAAAGGTTCAGTTGAAAGCAACATGGAGACGACATTAGGCAAAAAATGCAGGGATGAAAATTTGATTGATAGGACACAATGAAACCCACTTCAATGTATTTTTACGAGCCCAGAGAAGGTAATCTCGATGCTTTTTCATTTTTAGAGAGTCTGAAAAAGCATAAAATAAGACTTTTTTGGGGTACCTTTTTTGAAGGTAGTCTAGTTGGTTTGAAAAAGGGGTAAACTAAAATAAAAAAGATGTCTATTCAAAACCTTTTTAACGAGTGTGACAAAGACAAGATGACTCGAAAATATTTTCAATATTAAGGATTATGAAAAGAGCTTAACTATGGACTCGCTTTAGTCTCCTTAGCTCGGAAAAGTAAAATTTACTTAGGAGAACTCTCCCGGCGAGATGGATCTCCCGAGATGTACCTTTTCCCTCCTTAATCTACAGGCCAGAAAAAAGGGGTAAACTCATGCAAGTAATTTTTTTTCTGAACCAATTAATGAGTGTGAAAGAACAAGGTCACTCAACGATATTTTCAATTTTAAGGAGTCTGAAAAAAGCTTAACTATGAACTCTGTAGGGTATGTTCTTCTAGACCAATTTAACGAGTGTGAAGGAACAAGGTCACTCAACAATCTTTTCAATTTTAGGGAGTCTAAAAAGAGCTTAACTATGGACTCCGTGGGGGTTCCTTTTTCGTAAATTTAGTCCCTCAGGCCCAAAAAAGGGTTAAACTTATACTTGAGAATACTCTTCTAGTGAACCGAAGCTCCAATAGTATACCTTTGTTCGTACAATTGACTGTCCAGATCGAAAAAGGGGTAAACTACCACTGGACAGACGTGCCTTCAATTTTTAGTTTGGCGAGCATGAAGGGCAACAATATCGCTCGACAATCTTTTCATGTTTATAAAGTCTGAAAAGGGCTTAAAGAAGACTCATTTTTTGGGAGTCTTGAGGGTGAGGCCAAGAGTGATGACACATTAGGCGTGTGAGGCTCAAAATCGTAATCAAGACAAGACTAAAATGACTCCCGAGCCTAAAGTCATTAACGATAGCATGGATGCCAGAATGCAACCAGGATCTACCTAGGTAATACATGTAAAGGTAGGCTCTACTACTAAATTACGACACTTCTAAAGCACCAATGATGATTCTGTGTCACAATTCGGTGGGATCGATCCTATGGCAAAGTGAAAAAGACAACGAGATGCAACAAGTGGAGGTGGAATCCTAACTTAAATTCAAAAAGTTGGAAAAATGACTTTATACCAAAGGACCTTAAAAGTGACCCATCTCCCAAACAGTTTTCCAAACCAAAAGTAAAGTGTATCGTAACATCTAATGAGAAACTCAAGAACCATGTTTTTTTTTTTTTAAGGGCACACAGTCTTAAAAAGGGGTGGCCCTACGTGTACGTAGGCTGTCCAAGGACAACCTGCGTATGCCCGCATGCATACAAGACTGTGCTCACTACAACCCACGTACACCCTCAAAAAGGTAATAAAAAGAAAGAACAAGATCTAACTTTCTCCCTGAAATTGTTTGTAATAGGATGTATATCCACTGGAGAGAGAAGGAGCATGAGGATATAGATATCTTGGTTGATGAGGACCCTGTAGCTATGGTCACATTGAGACAATGCGGTTTGTGGAATTTCTTCCGGTGTCCATTCATGAAGGCACAACCTAGGCTGTTGAATGCCTTAGTGGATTACTGGCACCCTGACGCTGAGGCATTTATGCTGGAGGGGCAGTCGTTGAATCCAACGACTGAGGACATTTACTTTTTGACTGGCCTCTTGAGGAGAGGGGAAGCAGTCAAATTGTGTATTTTTCCTATTGGGCCTCATAACATTGTCGAGTTGATCGGACTACATTGTGATGCTGGCACTAAGAAGGTAGGTTCTCAGGTGTCGATCCACAAGATTACCAACCTATCACTGAAAGTGATAATCTTACTCATTGGGCGGATCACTAGATCCACGGATTTACATCAATCCTCCCAGGCGCACATGCATTGTGCAGTGCAGTGCTTAAATGCATGAATATTAGAATGGAGTATGACCATGCTAGATTGCATGAAGAGACAACTCACCTAGTGTCACGATGGAGTAACAAAAAATTTGGATTCATGACTATTCTATGCTTGTTATTTTTTGAGAGGGTACCCAGTCTCAGTCCACGAGAGATAGTGCGAGGGCATTTGGCCTCCGCCCTAGCAATGTGTAGATGGGCGACATTTCTGCCATGACAGGGGGGGTGAAAGGACCATAGAGGCCTTTGACGACACCTTTTTGGACTGGTGGACACGACAGATTCCGACGATAGAGGACTACCCCTACGTCGGGATCAACTTTTCCAGGAACCCAAACATGCTTGTACCTCCCATAGCTGAGCGAGGAGAGATGAGTACATTTTTACTTTTAAAGTTATTTAATTTTTAGTTTCTTTTTATATATATCATTTTTATGTGTACCCGAGTATCTGACAATTATGTATCTGTTATGTACAGATGTGGTACCAGTCCGTCCAACAGATTTTGAGAGGCGAAGACGACATCCTTGATCATAAGAAACACCAGCAGCGGTCGTCGAACCAGTAGCAGCAGCAGGGGGACCTCCAGCTAGAGAGGTTGAAATAATGTTGAGATGGGTGGAGCGGAACCTCACCGTGCTCACTCGTACAATGCCTATGGTCGAGATCGAGGATCTCCCACCATCTATGTAGCCTCATGTAGTTGGGGTGCCATGGATTTGGGTTCATCTTTTCCAACGTTTGGCAAACATCGTCGTTCACTATGGGAGGGACAACAGGCCCTGTGCTTAGCTAGTGTGGACTACTTACATGCCAAGACCACTCTTTTGTATATATATTTTAGGGCATAATCCACATGATGTATACTGGACATATTATTTTTCGAGGTGCTTGTGCCCACCTATGTACTCTAAGACTTTTGATATATATATATATATATACATATTTATGTCTTATGGATCACATTTTTACAATATATGTACATGTGTATGTGTGTGCAATATGCTAATCTAATACTTGATTAGCTAGAGTATCTTTCATTTGATTCAATCTCCTAGGAACATGGATATACGTAATGTAATCAAAGAATCGTTCTAAGAGACGTACCCTAAGGAATCGTCATTGTAGAGTAGGATCATAAATGTGGTAAACCCCATTTAATTGGGACACAACTAGCTATGCATCTAAGTAGACCCGGAGGTGAGAGATACCATGCGATAAAGCGTCATGAAGCAACTCTATTATTGCGTTGTACTCAATGACATTGTTTGTGGCGTCACCTAGACATATACCTCCAGAATATAGCAACTGGATTTGAGGTGTGAAGATCACCCAAGCTGTGGAAGAAAGCGTCTGAGTGTGTCATCTAGCACCTTCCGCGAACCCAACAAACACCTCTGATTCACTTGATATCTTCCATAGTGAAAAACATGACATAAAAAATGACACGTCCATAAAAAAAAAGACAAAAACTAAATTGTATAAGAACTATACATATGTATAAGAAGTCACCCAAGGCGACTCACATACGAGTAATACTTCTTGAGGTAGAGCCCATTTCTAGGCTCCACCAAATAATTCCCCTCAAAGTCAACTAGATGATAAGTGCCCTTCTTTAATACTTCCTTCACAATGAAAGGTCCAAACCATATGGGTTTGAATTTGCCTGCCCCTAGGGGATCCTTATCTTGGTTATAGACCAGGACAAGGTTGCCTTAAGAGAAAATCCGAGGGTGAATGAAGAGATCATAATGACACTTGAATCGTTGCTTGTGAGCCTCATTAGCCAAGGCTGCATCACGACGTCACTCATCGAGCTTCTTGATATATAATAAGCGTTCCAAAAGTGGTGAAGTGTCTGGAAACAACTGTACTTCCAACTTAAGAGATGGGATTTGGCATTCTATAGGAAAGATTGCTTCCAGCTAGTAAATGAGTTGAAAAGGTGAAAAACCGGTTGCAGTGTTTACAGACGTTCGATAGGCCCACAATGTCGAGTACAACATCAAATGCCAATTTGAATTGGCAGAATTGATCATTCACTGCACAATATTCTTGAGAGACTTATTCACAGCTTCCTCGCGACCATTCGCTTGTGGGTAGTAAGGAGATGAGTGTTATTGCCTCAACCCTAGATTTGATGTTAACTCGGACATCATTTTGTTCTGAAAGTGATTGTCATGGTCAGTGAAAATCTCCTTCGGGATGCCGAACCTTGCTATAATATGATTAAACAGAAAGAGAGATGATGTTTCACCATCATCTTTGAATGTTGGCATAACTTCGACCCACTTAGTCAAGTAGTCTACTGCTACAATGATATAACGGTGCCCCCTAGCTGAAGGGGGGTGGCATGTAGTATAATCAATCCCCCACTTCGTGAAGGGTCCAACTATAATGATGGGAAACATAGGAACAGGGTGTGCCCTTATCTTCCAAGAGAAGATATGACATGGGTGCCACTTCTTGACTGATTCAACGCAATCTTTGATCAACGTCGGCCAAAAGTAACCGGATTATATAATCTTTTGGGCTGTTTCCAACCCAGAAAAATGAACACCACATGCTCCAGTGTGGCAGTCATTAAGAACGAGTTCCGCTTCTTCATGAGTGAGACATCGACGAAGGATGAAATATACAACTCAACGATACAAAGTGTCCTCGAGTATGAGATAGTTTTTTCCCTGATGGCGTATACGTTGACGCTCATCGCAAGAAGCAGAGGCAGTGCACTTCAAAGTCTGGAGATAGACTAGTATATTTTCATACAAGGGATCCAGACATGAAATCAGAAAAAGATCTCCTTTAATTGGTGATTCTTCGAGCGTAACATCACCTAACTCGGCCGAAAGTTCTGAGATAAGTTCTGCAAATACCAATGACTTTTTATATTTTGAAGAAACAAAATCCAAGTCAAATTCCTGGAGGATAACAATCCATCTACTGATATTTCCACCGACTACACATCATGTCAACACGTATTGGAATAGATTCACAACGAAAATGATGGTGGTCTTGCGAAACAAGATATAATGACGGAACCACTGGACAACATGTATTTCTTCCAATGCAAGCTTCTCAACATGGGAGTAGTTGAGTTCTGGTCCAACCAGGCCTCGGCTCAAATAATAAATGACATGTTCTTCAAGCAGAGCATCCTCTCGAACCAAGACCATACTGATGGTCGAATTTGTCATGGCCAATTACATAAGAAATCTTTATTATAATTGGGTGGCCTAAGTAGAGGGGTAGACGTGAGGGCATGTTTCAATGCTTCGAGAGAGCATTGAGTGGATTCATCCTAATGGAAAGGGATGCTCTTCTTCAGTAAACACATAAACCCTTTAGTGATCTTGGCATAGTTTGCATTAAAACGCTGCAGAAAATTGGCTTTTCCCTATAAACTTTGAAGCTAAGGGACTATGCACGGGGGAGGCAATTAAACTATCACCTCAACCTTTAGAGGATCGACCATGATCCATGTTGTTGAAACTATAAAACCTAAAATACGACCCGACATCACGTAAAAATTGCATTTGTTAGGATTCAAGCAAATCTGATAGTAGCGACATTGCTCAAAGATAAGTCATAGGTGC
>SNQJ01S0001199.1:5589-26653 GCA_010110895.2 Picea sitchensis
TATCTTTGAGAAGAGATGTGACGGTTGCGCTCACTCACAAGAATATGATTACAATGAGGCTCTAGAGGCCTTTTTTATAATAATATGGAATGCCAAAAATCCTAGACATCCAAAAACTTAACCCTAGGAGATGAAGCGTCAAAAGTCATGTGGGCCCCGTTTGGGTAAGTTAGTACATCAACTTCCCGGGGTCATAACTTTTGCATACGATATCCGTTTTAGGCGTATGATAGCCTGTTGGAAAGGTATCGTCGAAGAGATTCATTTCAGGCAAAATATCAAAGGAATTTCCATATTTCAAACCTATTTTCCCAAAAAACATCGTTTAGGGCCTCAAAACGGCTCCGAAAGTAAAAACTGCTAAAAATAGTAAATTACCAAAATTGCCAGAAAATTGTCTTGAGCCAGTTAGAAAAGGTGGGTGGCCACCGATATCCACCTAGATCACATGGAGAGTATCTCTCATCAGATCCACTAAAAAATGGATCTCTAAGATATTTAGGGAGAAAATATTTCTTGAGGATTTTAGGGAGGAAATATCTCTCAAGGATTTTAAGGAGGAAATATTTCAACCATCCATGAGATCCTCCACCTTCCCTAAAAAATAGGAAACCAAATGTGAGGAGGATTCTCACACTTAATTAATTTCTTTTTCATGAATAATAATAATAATTCATGTGCACTTGGTATTTTGGCCTTCATGTAATATATCCCTCCTCCACATTGACTGCAGATTGTGACATAGGTTATTCCATGGTGTCGACGTGTATGAGACACTTATATGACACTTTACGACACTTAGGGAGAGGTGCCTAGGTGTGAAAATTTCATGTGTAACACCGACCTATAGCTCTTACTTTTGCAAAGGCCAGAAGCCTGGGCCCCATTCCTTTCAGATTCAACCCTCTCTGGTTGGATTTGCCAAACTTCCTCCCCCTAATCTCCTCGGTTTGGTCTACATGGGTGGACGGAACCCCAATGTATATTTGGGAACAAAAACTTAAAAAAACAAAGCAAGCTTTAAAGGACTGGGCAAAAGCTTCCCTCATAAGCACAAAGGAAGAAGTAAAGTGACACACACAGAAATTAGAAGAGCTCCACATTGAAATGGAAGACAAGGAAGTCCATTGCAGACACCTTGAGCAGGAGAAAACTCATTTCCAAAACTACTTAAGGGCACTCCACAATGAGGAAAAGGAATGGAGATTAAATTCAAGAGCCCTGTGGCTACAATCAGGAGACAAAAATACATCATTTTTCCATAAGCAGGCCAAAGCTAGACAACATAAGAATTCAGTAGAAGAAATTAAAACAACCATAGGAGAGATAATTAACTCCTTTGATGAGATAAAAGAATAAGCCTCTTCTCACTTCAAAACTCTCTATACCCAGGATGGAGCAGATAATAAAGACTAGAGGTTGCAATTCATGGAAGCGATCCCCCAATTGATAACAGATCATGATAATCAGGCTCTGATAAAGAGAGTCACTGAAGAGGAAGTTAGAGCGATAGTCTTCCACTTCGATCTAGATAAAGCACCCAGACCAGATGGATTTACTCCTCGCTTCTACAAACACTACTGGGAAATCATTAGAAAGGACCTACTTCGCATGATTAGATATGTCCAATTGACATGCAATATAGGAGGAGACACCAATACCTCCTTCCTTGCGTTGATCCCCAAAGCCAAAAATGCAAACACTTTTGATCGTTTTCATCCCATCTCCCTTTGCAATGTCTCCTACAAAATTCTCACCAAAATTATAGCCAACAGGTTAAAACATCTCCTCCCAAGGATAATCCTCCTAAACCAAGGGGGCTTCGTGACTAAAAGACAAATATGGGACAACATAATCCTGGTCCAGGAAGCAATCCATACCAGTGTAATGAATAAAGAAAAATGAATGATCATCAAAATCAATATGGAAAATGCCTTTGATAGAGTGAAGCATGAATTCCTCTATGAGGTGCTAAGCAAATTCGGTTTCCATATCTCCTTTATCTCTTGGATCAATGCTAGTATCTTGTCCCCGTGGATAGCGCCATTGATTAACGGTTGCCCAACTACGTTCTTCCAAGCCTCAAGAGGTCTTAGACAAGGGTGCCCTCTCTCTCTGTTTTTGTATGTAATCGTGGCAGAAACTCTAAACAGAAGACTGGAGCAAGAAAGAACAACCAGAAACATCCCAGGCCTGAAAATTGCTAGGGGAGTGAGAAGGATAAATAACTCTCAATTCGATGATGACACTCTTCTCCTTGGGGGAGCTTCCCAAACAATGACTCGAAGATTTAAGCTAGTCCTGGACCAGTATGAACAAGCTTCGGGAGGGCTTATCAACAAAATTAAGAGCCAAATATACGCTTGTAATGTAAAAGTAGGAACAATGGCTAGAATAGCCCACATCTTCCAATTCCCCTTCACGACAGACTGGAAATACTTCAAGTATTTAGGTACGTCGATCAACATCAAAGCCCTCCCTGGGGAGGCATGGCAGGTGATCCTCGAAAAACTAAAAGATCAATTTGCAATATGGGGAGCCACATGGTTAAACCCAGCAAACAGTGTAGTCCTAATAAAATCAATTCTCTCTTCCTTCCCAATCTTCCATTTCTTAGCACTCTACGCTCCAATTGGTATCAAGAAAGAAATGGCTAAAATCATAAGAAAAATTCTCTGGCGAGGAGGCAAGGATAACGAAAAAAAATTTCATATGGTTAATTGGGCTACTACCTGTGCTCCTAAAGAAAATGGGGGGCTAAGTATAAGAGATCTGGAAAAGATAAACTTAGCTCTGGGAGCAAAGATAATCTGGCGTGTAATCACAGGTGAAAAGGAATGGTGGAAAAAAGCACTTTGCAACAAGTACTTGTCCAAAAACAGAAAAAGATGCATGGAAGAAGTAGACCTTGGGAAAGCAGGCTCGCCCATATGGAAGCTTATTAGGGCGTCTATTCATTTAATACAATCCCGTCTCAATTGAACCCAAGGAATGGAAAAGAAATCAAGATTTGGGAGGACATCTATTAAGAGAGGGGGGGTCCTCTCAAATATCCCCTCTCTGAATCAATTCATGCGTTGGATGTCCTCTGAAGGAAGATCCACCCTCTATGATATCTCAAATTGGAATTCGAACAGTAATTGGGAAATTTGGAATATGGGTGAGGTACCTTCGTTCCTGAGAGACGAGGCCAAACAATTCCTCCTAGCAATCTCTAGAACTGCCCCAGTCTGCCTTAGTCAAAAGGACAACAAAAGTTGGGGAAAAGAGGGGTACTCAGTGAAATCGGGATACAAGTAGCTTCTAGAAGGTTGTGATATCCCAACCAAATCATCCATCTGGAAAGAGATCTAGAACCCAGACAACCTTCCAAAAATAAACATCTTCTACTGGAAACTGGCTCATAATAAACTCCTAACAGGGGAGAATTTGAACAAAAGAGACTTTCTGGGTCCGTTCAGGTGTGCCCTTTGTGTTAATAGCCTGGAAAGCACCGATCACTTGTTCCTTTATTGCAATTTCACCAGACAGGTGATGAACAACATTTACCTTGAATTAATTCCCCAAATTTCCAGGCCAACAAGCAGCAAAAGCCTGATTAGTGAATGGGCGAAACATTACAAAGGATCGCTCCAGGGGAAATCGACTCTCAGTCGAGCTTGGAAGGCATCGATAAAAAATTTCTGCTGGCAAATTTGGTTGGAAAGAAATAAAAGTATTTTCAAAGAAGAAACCATTTCCCCCCTAGTAGTAGTGATAAATGCAATCGGTCAACTAAGGGAATTTTCAGCGACCAAGAAAACAACCACCCATGCAAGGGTTCCGATGAGAACAGAAGAAGAAGCTTGGATAAACAAACTAAACCTTTAGGAACCCCCACCCTTATGTGTTCCAAAAATACTTCTTGCTGACAGCTTCAAAACTCTCCTCAAGAGTTCACAAGATGGCTAAATACTCAAAAAAGTCATGTTCTATGTTTTGACGACGCTTCCAAAGGGAACCTGAGGGAGGCAGGTGCGGGAGGGTTTCTTTTCGTCCCTAGAGGAAAAAGGATGCTTACTTATTTATGGAATCTAGGAACTACCACAAACAATTCAGCAGAGGCATATGCACTTCTCAAAGGGACCCAAATAGCAAAGGAGCATCAAATTAACAAGGTGATCATAATAGGGGACTCCAAGATGATCATCAGCTACTTCATTAAAAGGACAAACCCAAAGAACTCAACTCTCAAAAGAATCATCGACAAAACCACGGACACAATATCGAGCATGCACCCCTTCTTCTATCATGTTCGACAAACCAACAACTGGAGAGCAGATGAACATGCTAACACAACCATTGGAAAAATCACAAGGCACTTGGAAGTGATGGGTAGGCCCGCGTTCATAACCCCCCCTTAACCATTCCAATGCCCCAGCTCATATGTGTTGCTATTCCACCCAACAGCCAAGCACACATAACTCTCCAGCGCAAGAACTGGCCAGGACGAACTCCCGACAAAACCGAGGGATCGGTGTACTTCGCCAAATTCAGGATTGTGAGAAGTAGTACATCGCAGCAGGCAAATTGGGATTTTCAGTGCAGAAAAAGGTTTACCCCCCATGGGATCCTGCACATGAGGTCACTCCCACCTCGCTCCTCTTCCTCTCCCCTTACCCTTCCATTAATGGCACTCGAGCTAACAGAATGGGAAATGATTGAGATAAGGCTCTGAAGCAAGCGGAAGAAGGCAAAGCAACACACCACGTCCCAGGGGCGTCATCTAGCACGTTCAAGAATGGATGTCACATGGGAATTACAGAGAGGACAGAGCCCGATTCAATGTTTATACGCCCATAGGAACGTAAGTGATTTAGAAATAATTACAGGAGATAGGAAGAGCCTCAAGATTTCAAGCCAGTGTTCAGAACACAGAAATCGTAGGACAGGAACAGACAAGGTGGAGGCCACAATTCAAGAGTGCGGTGAGAGTATTGGTTGGACAAAAGGACATAACAGGAAAAACCAGAGAGGAGAAATTAAACAAGGAGATAGAAAAAGGATCCAATTGGTATTGTATTCTTTGAGCAACATTTCAGGCAGAAGAGAAGCGACCTCAGAAAGCATGATCAGAGCCCAACAACACTCGCAAGGCCTTCGCCCAGGTAGCAGCAATGCAAGCGCAGGAGCAGTTTACACAAAAAATCTCAAAAAATTCACGTTAGCTAGTGGAATCGCTAGAATGGAACAGCGTCGAGGACAGGTCGACCCAGAGGAGGAGATGGTGGACGACAATTTCATCACCACCCATCATTTGGCCATGAGATTGGATTCACACAGCACCACCCTAAGCTTCATAAAGGAAACCCTACCTCAACATCGAGTCCTGATTAGCCAACTCCAAGACGAGGTTGATTTCTTGAGAAGACAAGGTGAAAGACTCGAGGAATTGCATGGAACCAGAGCCCAAGACGTAGCAGGACAAGTCCAAAGTGATGAATGCGGGAGCAGAGATGTCCCAGTCCTCCCAGACCTGAACGTCACCCTGGACATGCCTCTAGAAGAAGCTCCAACTCAATCTCTAGAGGAAAAGAAGCAGTAAGATTGGCCAACAGTCCCAAAATTTTGTAACCATGGCTATGTCTAAGTAACCACAAATTGTAAGCAACAACTAGACTAGTTAGTTTTTATTAAATATCAGAAGTAGTGTTTTGGAACAGGCCCATGTAGTAAGCGATCCGATTTACTAGTTGTTGGGTCATTGATCCAACACCCCTCTTTGTAATTAGCGACTCTGGTTGTGCCTTTTTATATATAAATCATCTTCAGTTTATGTAAAAAAAAACAATTGCTACAAGCTAGGTCTTCCACCAGATCCATAGGCATCATTACCTTTTTCATTGGAGATAGAGGCATTAATACCTTCACCATATAATAATAAAGCAACATCTTAGGAGGAGGAGGTGGTCGATTTGCTGCTAGAGGAGATGGTGGTCAATCAACTACTAGAGGAGATGGTAGTTGGTCTACTGTGGGAGGAGGATATGGTGGTCAGTTTATTTCTAGAGGAGAAGATGATGTCCATTTCGATGTTGAAGGAGAAGTTGGTGGTCGGTCAATTATGGGAGGAGGAGATGGTGGCCAATCTACTACTAGAGGAGGAGATGGTGGTCAATTTACTGTGGGAGGAGGAGATGGTTGTTGGTCTATTGTGAGAGGAGAAGATGGTGGTCAATTTGCTACTAGAGGAGGAGACAGTGGTTGGTCCAATGTTGGAGGAAGAGATGGTGGTTAGTCTGCTACTGGAGGAGGAGATAGTGGTTGGTACAATGTTGGAGGAGGATATGGTGGTCAGTCTACTCATGGAGGAAATGGTGGAGGTGGAGGAGGAGATAGTCGTCGATCTACTCATGGAGGAGATGGTGGAGGTGGTGGAGGATCACCATCTTTAGTAGACAAATCTAAAGTAGACTAATTCAAAAAAGAATATTAATGGCGATCCCTCAACATATCAAGTAGGTCGAGGGACCTCACAACATGATGCATCAATAATGTCATATCGTGGGGAAGGATTACCTATATCAGTGCAAGCTCAAGGTTCTACATGATGTCCCTAGCTCATGCAATGACCACTCCATTGTGAGCCATCAATACACATATTTGATCCATCATTTGGTGATGGAATCTATGATTTGACCTACATGGCATGCCGAGTCTCTGCCTCTGAGGTGGCTCATCTGCCTCAACCATCTCCTTATCTTGTTGGGGAGACACTTCCCAACATACGTCCCAACATATACAACATAGTATACAACAATAATTAGACAATTTAATCAAAATCTTACAATCAATTGTCTATGTAGTAAATATGACAAAAAAATGAATACAAATATAACGATAATTACCTTTCACATTTGCAGGCTCAACTAGAGAAAATAGGATGTTCTGACATCCTTTCCAGTCCATCCTTGTGTGTGGGTACTATACAAGATCAACAACATGATTGTCCTCACTAGCTAATAAATATAGTACCTCTTAACTGACTGACCTAATGGCCACTCCCCATAGCTAGTCTTGGGCAACATTCCCCCCCACATGTGCATATGCACATCAATGGTCTACGAGGGAGGTGGTTAATTGTAGGTTGAATAATCACAAACCTTTGAAAAAATAAAGTAAATAACTTCAAAGCAAAGGGGAAGATAATCCTCCCATCAAACACATCATGGAAATGATCCATAGTAAAACAAAACTTAAAAATAAAAATGGCAAGCCACCTAATCGGTTTGGGCCTTTCAACTAAACTATCTACATAGTGCATCATAGGGCAATTTATGCACTGCTCACCAGATATATAATGTTCTAGTGTCATGACCATGAGAGACATATATCTAACCTTCCTTGCACCAAATACATGTAAAAACAACTGACCACCATTAACCTGGAAGGCGTTAGGGTTAGTAATGGCCAAAAAAACATATCTTTGTAAATATGCCAACTAGTTGTTACCCACCCCCCACATGGGGTGTCAGGGACGCATTCAAAGTGTCGGTGGGCCCCCGAACCCCCTCTCCACCTGGCCCCTCATGCTGCGGATAGTTTTCAGCCGCCTCTATCACCCACATCACTTCCCCATGCATCTTAGTCTCTCCCGCCCCTGTCTTTTCCCGACACTCGAGTGGCTTCATCCTGGCATTCACCTCACGCTCCTGCACTCACCTCACCTATTCAATCCTCCTGTCCTTCGCATGTGGTATGGGAAGGTGGTTGAGAAGTGTTGTTTATTGATGGATACGACCCATATGCTCGTCAATTATGGGTGCATCCTCCACTTATGGCTCTTGGGTTTGGGTGGCTATGTTAGTTGCGTCCCTCTCTGGCTTCATTGTTACTTCTCTTTGGTTGTTCGTTTCTGTCGTTCCCCGTCGTTTTCTCTTCTCCACCCTACGAAGGGCGCTTCCTCCACTCTGTTGTCCCTATTCCTTTGATATGGCAAGAGGAAGCTCCTCCCACCAAGTTTGTGGTGGCACCTCGTGCAAACCCAGAACCCGGTCGGGCTTTCGCCTAGTGGACATGGTCAAAATCTCGATTGAAACCTATTGTTTCGTCACCCCTATAGAAATTTAGACAGAGATGGACCTGGTCGAGATAGATGTTCGTGTTCCGAGGAGATTCATCTTGGATGATGAAGTTAGGGACACCACCAGTCCGTGGGTTCCTGACACTGGTACCTTCCGAGGGAGAACCTCGCAGTGTTTGAAAACAATGGATATTTATTAGCATTTGAAAACTCTCATGGGACGAGTTCTGTTGGACCACCGTGAAGCTCACCAATAACTTCTCCTGCAACTCGATGATGTGCAACTTTAGTTCAATATGGTCGACCATAAGATGAACCTGATTGCAGACAAGCTAGCTGGTATGGAATTTTTCAATTTGGACTATGCCCAGCCCCAAGTTCCAGCAGTAGAAGGAAGAACCAATAGCTAAGTTTTTATGTTGTTCCATCTGTCTCTTTTGTTAAATTACATGAGAGGTTTGGGTTTACCACCTCCTTATAGTATACTAAATAAGAAAAATAGGATAGACAATAGAACTAGAAGCTATCTTTGTTTCAGTTTATCAGTTACAGGCACTAGATATATCGAGCAAACTCAAAAATGACAGTGTTATGTTTTGCTACTGGTTTGGTTTCCCTATGGGCAGGCCAACAATAATTTGTTTTTGTATAATATCTTTTCATTAGTAATATAAAGACTCAGGATTATTGAAAAATAAAAAACTAGTTGTTTCCCACAATGCTAGGTGGAAAATAGAGGAAATGGGGAAATCCTCCCCTCTCCTAGATAACTCGGTAATAAAATAAATGTCCTTCTATGTTGGTTGGTACCACAGATCGAGACTAGCCTATAATGCTTGCTTAGCACGATCCTAGCAATGGATCAACTGTGTCAACAAGAACAAGTCCCCCTTGAGGGATGTAGCTTCCTCATAAAACTTGAGGAGGCCAACATCCCTCAAAAGGAGTCAAGTTTGTGTTGTAATAGGACAAGGGTACATATTCCTCTCCCTCTCTCTACCATCACACACACATATGAAGTTGTATGTGTCCACATGTTGTTGCTACTATTGTTGTCATTGTCTTTGGCTCACATACAAATTTCATTAGCCATGCACACACATACATACATATAACATAAACAATCTATAATAAATTACCATTTTTAATCTCTATTAAAAATTGAAAATAATTTCTTTTGCAAAAATATTGTGTAAAACACATTGGTGCACCTCAAAAATAGTGACACACCATACATGGTGCGAAGTAACCATCAATGCACTGGCATTGATGCTCCTAATTAAAACCTAATGTATCATTAAAGTGGATAAGGGTTTTATTATTATTATCGGTAATTGGTGTGACGTTTGTATAAAGACACCCAGACTGCAAAAGTGCACCTTGTATCCCCCAATGCACCACCAATGGCATGTCCATACATTTTGAAATGAACCACTAAGTTTGGAAAAATTTATTTCTAGCGTATGATTAATGGTGTGCTTACAATACATTAGTGCACCACCAATGTTGCCTCCAAGTTTCATTTTGTGCATTGACAAAGAGTGAAAATTATTTTTATTGGCTGGCTTTAATGGTGCAGTTGTTATGTACCAAAGCACTAGTGTCAGTGCAATTGTACATTCACAAATGAACCGATAAGCGCATGAAAATGTTTAGTTAAAATTTCCTTGTGGGTGCACTTGGTATTATAGAAGCACAACTAATGGTGCCTCATTACATTTCTTAGAGCACTGACAAGCTCAATATATTTTGTAAATACATAAAGCTCTCAACGATGCTCTTATAATATGAAGAAATATTGCTTACAATGATTTCTCATATTATAAAAAGCACAAAAAAACATATAATTATAAAAGGCACCATATGACTTGCTTATGTGTTGCATGTAAGGTGACACGTTGCTAAAAATGCATCTTGTAAATTCACGTGATGCACTGCACTATTTGATGTGTGTCAAATGACATCAATGCACCACACAAATTTTTGTTTTAATTGAAAAAAAATTAAGCCAAATTCAAAATTTGATTCCACTAAAAATTTAATGAGGAGGTAACAAACAATTTACTTAGTCTCTTTCCTGCTGAGGATGCAGGGTTCCCACATAGAGGAAAAATGAAAATATGGTACTATTTTGCAAAATAAAAAAAAAACCAAATCCATGGGCAAAGAAAATGACTTGAGGAATTTGGCAACATAGTAGCACTAACAATGGGGTAGTCGTTTAGGGATGGTGAGCATCAGTGCTTTTGTGGTTGGAAGCACTAAATGAAATTATGGTTTGATATTTTATTATTATTATTATTATTTTACTCTACCCTGGTATGCTCAATAGTAAGATGCAACGATGTGTTCACAAAAGAGTGGTCCACCATTTGATTTTTAAATAAATGTAGGGTGGTGCTCTACTTCACAGGGCACATTGGTGCATGTCTTATTTATTAATCACACGAGTTAGTTTTGGATTTTTTAAAAATAAGAACTTATGTTTTATAATAAAATGCCTAAACCTACTTCAGTGCTTCTTACATATAAACACACCGGTGGGCTTATTGTCTTACAATGCACCATAATGCAGGTTATTAAAAAATTAAATGTTATCTGATGCTCCTTCTATGGGAGTGTGGTGATATGTTTTAGTAATTTTAAAATAAAAACAAATATTGCCTAGCAAAATATCTAAACCTTATCTAGTGCATTATAAATACTAATGCACATGCTATCACTTGTTAGTGGTACACCACTCTTTTTTATTTGGATACAACATGCCATTTCTTTGGGTGCACTATTGCGTGTGAGAGCTATTAGATGCACCGTCTATTATTTGGTTCTTTTTAAATAAAAACTTTTATTTTATAACAAAAATCTAAACCTAATTTGGTGTTGCTTACATATAGATTCATTGATGTGCTTATACTCTAATGATACACTGTAATGTGTAATGGTAAAATAATGAAATGTTCTCTAGTGTGCCTATATAAGGAATGCATTGATGCTTCATCTATGGGAGTGCACCCATACGTTTTTGTAATTTTTTAAATAAAAAACAAAATTGTATAGGAAAATGTCTAAACCTCATTCAGTGTATTTTAGATAGCAACATACTAGTTCGCTTATAAGTTTTAGATGCACTGCTTTGAGTATTTTTAACATTAAAGTAACTGATTTTTAATTAATTAATTAATTTTTTATTATCATGGATTAGTTATAATGATACTTAGTGTGCTTGGTTATGCAATGCACTGGTGCACCATTATTATTAGCACAATGGTGTACTTCGTATGATTTAAGGGCGCCAACTAAAAGTTCCACTAAAAGCTCTGGCCGCCTGCCTCCACCAGAAACCTCCACTATAAATGAACAAAGGATAATTTTTTGGGGGAGGTTCTACAAAATCCTATGCTAGAAGTTATTTTCCTTATAGTGTATGTAATTTTGTTCCAAATGATTAATATTATATTGGAGCTCGGTTCAATTGGAGGTTGGCCTCTCGAAGAGGCAAGTGAACATTGTTTCCTATTCAGAGTATCAATAAAAGGTTTGCCTATTGACGTTGTTTCAATATTTTGGTTCTATTTTATTTGCTTTCCACACTTACATTTCTATTAATATTCCTTTGAGTTTTCTATTTTAGATATCAAGCTACACCACACTTGCACATCGTGTTAGATTATCGACAATGTCCCAACAATAGAGGTGTCAACTGATTGAGCTAATCCTCGGGGTTAGTAATCAAATATATTTATAAGTTAATTATTCTCCAAATAACAACAATAATAATTAATAATTGGATATTGATTGCAAATATGAATCTAAAATGCTCTTAACATGATGTTATAGCCATACATATTCCATTGGATGCGATGCTATTAACATACCTACAATGCAAATATGACTTAGTTAGCACCCCGATGAGGCCAATACAACACATAAACTGATGCAATGTGTATTTCTGTGACAGACACATATGATACTATTTAAGCACATGCAACATAAACTGGGTCGCTAACAAGATGTTGAGGTAATTACAGAGACACACATACGACACAAAGTAAATTATAGTGATGCACACAACATTATATAAGCAATTTGACACAAAACTGATCTCTAAAAATATGCAAATTCAATTAGCATTGAAATTAGGGATGCAAATAATGATGTAGAGTGACACTAATGTGAAGTCCCCAAATGTGTTGTAATTTGCATTACCAAAACCAAGGAAAAAACACTATTAGGTGACACTAATTGCGATGCTAGAGCCCTGTATTGTAATAGTGGCTGAAATGTATACTAGTATATAGTAGGTGTAATGAATTTAACCCATACTATTAGTATAGGTCTTATGCTAAAATCCCTAGTTCTTGTGCCGATAAAGGGTTAGGAGATCATTAACAAGTCATTTATATCCTTGTTATGTCCTATTCTCTATGGTTACTCTAATACCTAGAACTAAGTCAAAACATTATTGCTTTAAATATGCAATCCAGGTTTTATTTTATATATATGTAAGCAAAGTTATTATATTGGGTCTTAACAAAGTAAGATGTCTCTCTAGTTGCAAGTTCTAGCTTAATCTTGTTTTCGAATATGACTAGTTTATTTGGTGTATTTTTAAAAGTTTAATGACAATATTGTGTTTAGGTCTTTAACCAAATGTCAAATAAGGGAATTTAACAAGGTACCTTTGTTACTAGTAGAAATTCAATCCTTTAAGTTACATATAGAGTTATAGTGATGTGTGTGCACTACAAGGGGATTGAGCTCAAGACCAACATGCCATGGATATGGGTCTTTAACCAAAACCCCATAATGGGGTAATAAGTGAGGTATCTACACCATTGATAGAAATTCAATCCATGGAGCTATATGTGGAATTGTAGTGATACATGGGCATTGTGTGGGGGAATAGACTCAATACTAACTACTTGTGTATATGGGTCTTTAACAAAAAATGCCAAAATAAAGCATTTGGTAAGGTATTNTTGATAGAAATTCAATCCATGGAGCTATATGTGGAATTGTAGTGATACATGGGCATTGTGTGGGGGAATAGACTCAATACTAACTACTTGTGTATATGGGTCTTTAACAAAAAATGCCAAAATAAAGCATTTGGTAAGGTATTAGTATCACTAATAGAAATTCAACCCATAAAGTTGCATGTGAAGTTGTAATGATACACAAACATGAAAATGATTGAATAATGACATTTACATTTTCTAACATCACATTAACTATATGTGAAGTTGACGCATAGATGACAGAGGGGAAGACCAAACAAACAAACATAATCACCTCACAATCGATCGATTATTATGTTAGTAGGGTGGTCACCTCACAATCAATCAATTATTATGTTAGTAGGGTGGCCACTACCCTTGCGGATGCCCTCGTTGGGATATAGATTATGGTATATTGAGACTTATAAGTTTTTGTAGACTAGTCCTCACAATTAATTTTGAATAGGAGGGAAGGAGATTTTATAGTCATAGAAGCTATTCCAAGATGCCACGAGATAGGGATCTCTGATTATTTATTATCGTGGTATATTGAGACTTATATAATGCCACATATCAATTATCACAATCAATGTAGGATATTTTATAGTGGTAAAAGATGCACCAAGATAGGTGTATCAAGTCATCTATTATTCAAGTTATTATTATTCACATGCAAGAGCCACATATAGAAGGGAGGGAAACATCAAGCAAGTAAGCATAATCACCTTACAATGAATCAACCATTATGTTTGTAGAGGACTTCTACTTTTGTGGATTTCCCTAATAGCATAAGGGTCATGCTATATTTAGGCTTATACACAACATCAAACTATTCCTTACAACTAATGTGAAATAAGAAGGTAAGGGATTTTGCAGAAGTAGAATTTAACTCTTAAAATATCCAACTTTAAGAGTTTGACTTGGATTCTTCTCTTAACTACAATGGATATTAATTATCAATTTACTCATTGCAATAAAAATAAGGTACATAATGGAAGGAAGACATAAAATTGATATCTGATTTTTAATATTAAAATGATTCCATATTTATTTTCAATTAAAAAAAATTATTAAAAAATATATAATTTTTTTACATAAATCCATTAATTTCAATTTTTTTAAATATATTTACAACTATTATTTTAATGTATTAAAAAAATAAACAAAATTAAACTTTTATTTTTAAGATAGCAACTTACTTCTCAACTATTTCATTTTTTTTTATATATCTACTCTTTGTTGTTTCGCTCATTATTAATACTTCACATATCAATTTTTTTAAATACATCCATTGATATGTTTTTGCAAGAATAAACTACAAAACCTATCTCACCAAAACGCAACAAAATCTTAGCAGCGGGGTGTATAATCAAAATTCAACCGTGGCTTATTAGCTGTAGCCTGTAGAACGAAAAAAATCAAAAGTGGCTGTCAAACGAAACTGGCCAGAAAGACGTGGGTAAATGACTTTGAGAATTGAAATGGGTGAAAAAAACCTCAAAACTAGCTTATAAAATATTATTGGTTTTAATAAGCCCGCTCCGTTCACAAGCACTGGAATTTCTCTGCGATCATCATCATGGCCACTGCATTTTCAGCTTCAACTGGTTTAGGAGGATCAAGGACGGACACGGCCATCACTAGATGCGAACTGAGTCACAGCAAATTCGTCAAATTCAGCCATTCCCAAAGCTTTATTGCGACAAGTAAGAGCGAATTGTTTCCGCGTCTCATTCTTATTGCATTTTCTTGGCTATCTCTGTTTTTTGTCCGTGTTATGCATTTTGTTCTGAATTTTTATTTGTTTCATACATATTTTCTCTCACTCATTATTCTTTGTTTGTTTACAATAGAGTTTCTGGCACACCCAAATGATTTCTCCTCAGTTTCCTTGAGAATCAAAGGTGCTTACCCTGCAAAATCGACAACAACTAAAGAGATCGAAATATCCACTGATTTGCCAGAACATGGTAAACCCGAGCGGGCTATTTTGGTGATTGATAACTATGACAGTTTCACTTACAATCTTTGCCAGGTCAGTATTCATATCTTTCTGTTTAAGCCCTTCATTACATATTGATACCCTTTCTGAGAAAATAAAATATATCATGCAATACTGTGGGGATTCGAGTATTACTTTTTGATTTTAGTTTGGGCTTATTGTTTATTTATTGTCATTATTCAAGGCCCACTCAGAGCAAACTGGTCTATCATATGATGCTGAAGTTCTGATCATTTTTTTTGAAATTCATGTCATCGATATGGGATTGGTGTCAAGTGCCGCGACTAACTGCTCAAATGTAACCATGTCCCATATCTTGTACTTAGTTCTTGGTGTTTTTCGGCAAATTATGCATCGAAGACTTTATGTATTGGGAAAAGGGCTTCATTGAGTTGCTAGTCGCCCTAAGTATTTTTCCAACAGTCTCTGCATATACTCGATTCATATTGATCTATTATGCGTATATATCAGCGCCAATACCAATGGTCCGAGTACAGAGAACCCATGTGTATAGCCTAAGAACCTCTGCATCCCATGATTTCCGTTGTTTGCAGAAAGGAAATCTTGATTTTTTAAGAAGACATTGACTCTTTTAAATGCTATATTATGCAGTTTTTGATATACATTCATATGGGTTGTATGCGATTTCCTGTCCAGCCTATTTTGCAATAGAAGTGTGCTCCCTGTTGGATGTACGAGTTACTTTTGAGTCTCGACCACTGTTTTTTTTTGTGCTGATTTTCCGGACTGGTCATTTATTGCTAAACTTGATTTGAGCTTTCTAATGTTATAAGAACTCGAAATGGTCGAGGGTCAGACTGGGACTGGACTGGAACCAGTGAAAAAACAGAATGAAGAACTAGTCTATTAAAATTACATAAAATATGCAAATTTAAATTAAAAAACATATATTCATGTATATTAATGTAAATCCAAGCGACTAGACACCAAATATGCAACGTTTGTCTATGTATATAGCATGTAAGGGTGAATACAACAAAATTCCACCAAGTGCGATACATATCTGAAACAAAATACATAAACATTGAGGCTTTAAATGGCCTCTAGAGCCAAAAAAGATCATGCCACAACAAATAACCACACATCATTAAAATCATCCCCTATATTGGGATCCTCATCATCAATATCGTAGTCCTCTGCCTCCTCCTCTAGCCTTTTCCTTGATCCTTTAGGGACATTATTGCTTGGTGTTGCTCGTGGATCCAAGTGCATCCACCTACAAGTCATCATCCTCAAATTCTGCTGGCCAAGTTTCCATAGCCCATTTCGAGGAGGGATCAATATCCTCCAAGACAATGGGCTTTGCATCACGTGTTTTGTTCAACAACTAGTTACACCTTAGTTGAAGGTTATATTGCATGAGGATAGGGGTGCTTCATGAGATGTAGGGTGCATGGTGTATGGTTAGCCCTTGGTTGATTTGTGATGAACTTGCACATTGGAGATGGCTTACTCATTGGTTGATAGACCTCATATGGATGCTTGATTGACATTTTTCCTTGGAGTGTTAGAGACAGCTTGGTGACATTCTACATGCTGGTCACACAGAGAGGTTGCATGCTTAGAGAACGCCCTACATTGGAGGAGGAGCATTTGGCATTTTGCAGGAAGGTGTTTATCCCTAGACAACATGGGGTTACTTGGATCACTTACATGGGGGCTTGTACTTGACATATGTTAGCTTGGGTTGAGGAGTGGATATGTAGGTGGGTGAACCCAGAGATGGCACATTGACTTGGAGAGGTGTTGGAGCATTGGAGCCCTTGGGGAAGGAGTGTTGGACCTTGGATCATGGATGGGGTGCACCCTTGTCTTGGAGCCTTGCTTGTGGATTGTCATCACCTTGGAGCTTGAACTATGTCACTTGTAGAGGAGTGCTTCACATGTCTAGGCCTACTTGTTTTTAATAAGTTGTTTGTAGTTGACTAGGTCTACTTGACTTGTAGACCTCCCTTCACCTCTTATATAAATAGAGGAAGGAGAGAGTCATTCTCATCTTTCATGCACTAGTGTTTATTTCTTCTTTACACTTGAGTTAGAGATGTAGGAGGAGGAGCTCTAGTCTCTTTCTCTCTCTTCTTCATTCTTCTTTGTACTTTATCTCTCTTATCTTGAGGTGCTAGGGTTTCTTGAGCATTCTTGAAGACTAGGGTTAGGTTTTCGACCCTAAGGAGGTTTTCTACCCTAAGGAGGCAAGGAGTTAGAGTCTAGTGATAAACCCCGTTGGGTTGTACTTGTTGAGGAGGAAAAGAAGAGGAGACACCTTTCATGAGGCCAAGTGGAACTTGCTAGTGTGACTTTAGCTTGTTGGAGTCTCTTTAGTGGAGCTACGGTTTTTCTCTAGTTAGGGTTGTTAAGGGTATTGACATTGTTGTTGAAGATATTGGGGCAGATTTATTGCTATAATCATTGTTGTGTAGTTCTGGTTTTTGCATGATAAGATTGCCCTAGAGAGATGAAACTTGTTGGCACACATTTGCTATTTTTTCTCTTGAATCACCTTATTGATTGGGGTTTAGAAGAAGTGAAATATTGTTTGTTGTTGCTATTGGTTTATTGCGTTGAGAGGCACTTTCTACAACTTAGGTGGATGAGATGTGTCACGTTTGTAACACCACATGTCGGTTAAAAGAATATTAATTATAAAACAAAAAATGAATACAGTGTTGACTATATATATATATATATGAATTCAACTTATAAAAATCAAACACAATTCTAGAAAAGTTCCTTGCTCCCATCCTTTGCAAATTCGTTATGCCTTTGAAACTCAATCTATAATTATTGCCATTAATTAATTAGAATGTTTCCAAGTTGAAGCCAAGGTGGGACTTCTACCTAAGCATGAAAAACATGGCCCACCTTGACTCTACCTTTGTCACACCATGTTTCCCCAAGTTGAAGCCAATGTGTGGGACTTCTACCTAAGCATGAAAAACATTGCCCACACATGCTCTACCTTTTTTTTTTGTGAATAAAAAGATAAAATTCCTATTATAAAACGTTTACCATACAAAAAGGCCACATTTCTGCAGTCTGCCAGCTGTTCTGCCAAATTAGCGAAAATCGGAACAAGTGGCAGATTGTGATGTCATTGTCAAAAATGGCAATCCGCCATCTGCCCTGCCAAAAGAAAACCAGGGCAGGTGGCGGATTCGAGTCCATGTAGCACTGTGCTAAGCAACCAAGACAGACAGAAGACATAGACTGAAAAATAAAGACATAACTGTAAAACTGCTCTGTAGCAGTGCAAGGAGCCGAGCTGAGAATGCTCATGATAACCAAAGCAAGTGAATTGCCCGTTTGCACCTGAGGTTGTGTCGCTTGGGTCACCGTTAAGGGGGTTGTTCCTAGGCTGGAGCACGAATGGCCTGGCACAAGTCAGACACCTCTGGGCTGCTGGTGCGTTCGAGTAGGCCTCATACAACATGTCAATTCTTTGATGCATGAGGGTGTCTTGGTGAATTTGATCAACCATATGGCTTCTGAGCTAAAAAACGAGTGCTAACTGCTCCAGATGGAAGAAGGGTGGTGGTTCCTGGCTGAAGTCCGGGAGTGTCGAGAGTGGTGGTGGCGCCAAGATCGGGCTGCCCTCCACCTCCATACCAAAGATCGCCGCCGCCTCTCCTAAGTCCTCCTGAGCCGCTTTCCTATCCTCCGCTGCCCCGAGCTGCTCCGTCGTCCCGCGCTCCTCCGCTGCCCCACGCTCCTTTGCTGCCACCGCCTCGCCTGAGTCTTTGAATTGAATGGTGTCCTTGGGGTCGGGGTGGAGGAATTCCTCTGGGAATTCCTCCTCAATTATGCATGTAGTCTCTTCCCTCGCCTCTTGCGCTTGTTGGATAGTGGCTGAAGCACTTTTGTGTGTTGGGAATTGGCTGGGGGGCTGCCAATTGTTTGGTACAGTGAAGAGGAGGGCTCCAGAGGGAACTGGATAGGTTCCTCTGAAATCTCCTCCTCCATGTATGCCATCAACGACGTTTTGGGCTTCACCCTTCACTGGGTACGAGCTATGGATAAGGCTCGCTCCAGTCGTTGCACCCTCCGCTGTCTAGCAGCGAAACTATACCAGCCAGGGCCGCAGTGCGGCTTGCCTCTTTCCCTCGGTATGGTGGGGCAAGGGAGGGCGCAAATGAGCAAGGTAAGAGTGATGGGAGCCAACTGGTTGCTGCACCAGTGCTCAGAGCATCCGGGCTGGTGGAACGCAGAGGTAAAATGGCTCCATCCTTTGCCGTGTGGGAGGATAATGTTGAGGCTCGACATGACCGCTGCACCAAGCTTCCCCCATCCATTGCACCTCAGAACTGTCATTTTGATCACGCGAGGGAACTGTCCTCCGCTGTTTGACGGGCAGCTATGGCTTCCTTCCATTTAATGGTGAGGGGAAGGGGGCCAACCTACCATATTAATGGCTTGGATCTGGGGCAGGCTACGTGGTCGCCCTGCGCTATGTGGCACCCCATCTGAGACACACATGCTCTACCTTGGTTGGCATTTTTATATTGTTATTTTTCACGGGTCCCATTAGTTTCTTATGAGAGACATTTCATTGTCCTCGGGATCCCTTGACGAGCATCTAGAAGGTTTATGATTGGATTTTATCTTTTGCCAACTACAAACCTCTAGGCCTTCAACCCCTTCTTCCCATGAAATGAGATACAATCCCTCCTTGGGTCAGTACACCCGAAAATCCCAAAAGATAAGGCAACGAAAAAAAAGGGGTGAAGTGTAAAAAATGGTAAGTATGATCGAGAATGACACGATGACTCATTGAGGAGACCCCCTAGTAGCAAACCCATCCTTAAGGGTGACCACTTACTAGGGCGCAATGTCAACCACCAAGGTGAAACAGGGCAAAGAGCATAATTTCCAAGTAGATTTTCTATAATCAAAAGCAACTTTAAATGCAACATACTCAAATGCCTCAAATATTAAAGTGACACTTACCACAATACCTGACTTGTACCTCATGGAGCAAGACCCATTGTCTTCCGGAAGCAAGTTGATGTGGTTGATGCCATTGTCACAAATCCAGGATGTGTGGTGGTGAAGTAGGTCTCTCTCTGTGCATGTGGACACTGTCAGTCATTTGTCTATCGATACTCCATGTTTGCAACCTGAGGGCCTCAAGACATCATCTTATTAGTGAAGTAGGTCTCTCTCTGTGCATGTGGACACTGTCAGTCATTTGTCTATCGGTACTCCATGTTTGCAACCTGAGGGCCTCAAGACATCATCTTATTAGTGAAGTAGGTCTCTCTGTGTGCATGTGGACACTGTCAGTCATTTGTCTATCGGTACTCCATGTTTGCAACCTGAGGGCCTCAAGACATCATCTTATTAGTTATCCCTAGAAATTGGCGAGAACAAGTCACTTTGTTATTGGAGATTCTGAGTTTGCATGAATTTAGTGGTTATTTGCTTATGTCTTTGAGCTAGGAGTGTCACAAGGTCTTGGGTAGTTTTATCATTATTCAAAGTCCTAGGCTTGGTCTCAACTTTGGGACGAGGAACATGAAAAGGGTCTACCTTAGAAGCCAAGAGGTTTTCCTCAATCTTTGTAGCATGTTCTTGTGCTTTTACAAGAGTCTTTGGAGACTTGTCCCTAAGCATGAATCCAAATTGCCCCTCAAAGGCATTTGTATATTGGAGAAGTACAACACCATCCTTTGGACTAATGTCATTAGGAATTTGCTTTCGTAATTTCCCAAATCTTGTATCAAATTCTTTTACTGACTCATTTTCCATTTTTTTCATCTCATTAAATTGTACCACTAACAACCTACCAATCCTTTTTTGTGCCCCACCTTTTCATAAAGGTATCATTGAAATCTTTCTAGGTCTTAATACTCTTATCAGGGAGGTTATTATACCACTTTCTTGCATTTTCTACTAGAGAGATTGCAAAGAGTTTCATGACTACATCTTCATCATCATTATTAAGTTGATGATTTTGAAAACATGCATAAAAACTATAACAAGAGC
>SNQJ01S0001199.1:26663-54604 GCA_010110895.2 Picea sitchensis
AATACCTTACCAAATGCTTTATTTTGGCATTTTTTGTTAAAGACCCATATACACAAGTAGTTAGTATTGAGTCTATTCCCCCACACAATGCCCATGTATCACTACAATTCCACATATAGCTCCATGGATTGAATTTCTATCAATGGTGTAGATACCTCACTTATTACCCCATTATGGGGTTTTGGTTAAAGACCCATATCCATGGCATGTTGGTCTTGAGCTCAATCCCCTTGTAGTGCACACACATCACTATAACTCTATATGTAACTTAAAGGATTGAATTTCTACTAGTAACAAAGGTACCTTGTTAAATTCCCTTATTTGACATTTGGTTAAAGACCTAAACACAATATTGTCATTAAACTTTTAAAAATACACCAAATAAACTAGTCATATTCGAAAACAAGATTAAGCTAGAACTTGCAACTAGAGAGACATCTTACTTTGTTAAGACCCAATATAATAACTTTGCTTACATATATATAAAATAAAACCTGGATTGCATATTTAAAGCAATAATGTTTTGACTTAGTTCTAGGTATTAGAGTAACCATAGAGAATAGGACATAACAAGGATATAAATGACTTGTTAATGATCTCCTAACCCTTTATCGGCACAAGAACTAGGGATTTTAGCATAAGACCTATACTAATAGTATGGGTTAAATTCATTACACCTACTATATACTAGTATACATTTCAGCCACTATTACAATACAGGGCTCTAGCATCGCAATTAGTGTCACCTAATAGTGTTTTTTCCTTGGTTTTGGTAATGCAAATTACAACACATTTGGGGACTTCACATTAGTGTCACTCTACATCATTATTTGCATCCCTAATTTCAATGCTAATTGAATTTGCATATTTTTAGAGATCAGTTTTGTGTCAAATTGCTTATATAATGTTGTGTGCATCACTATAATTTACTTTGTGTCGTATGTGTGTCTCTGTAATTACCTCAACATCTTGTTAGCGACCCAGTTTATGTTGCATGTGCTTAAATAGTATCATATGTGTCTGTCACAGAAATACACATTGCATCAGTTTATGTGTTGTATTGGCCTCATCGGGGTGCTAACTAAGTCATATTTGCATTGTAGGTATGTTAATAGCATCGCATCCAATGGAATATGTATGGCTATAACATCATGTTAAGAGCATTTTAGATTCATATTTGCAATCAATATCCAATTATTAATTATTATTGTTGTTATTTGGAGAATAATTAACTTATAAATATATTTGATTACTAACCCCGAGGATTAGCTCAATCAGTTGACACCTCTATTGTTGGGACATTGTCGATAATCTAACACGATGTGCAAGTGTGGTGTAGCTTGATATCTAAAATAGAAAACTCAAAGGAATATTAATAGAAATGTAAGTGTGGAAAGCAAATAAAATAGAACCAAAATATTGAAACAACGTCAATAGGCAAACCTTTTATTGATACTCTGAATAGGAAACAATGTTCACTTGCCTCTTCGAGAGGCCAACCTCCAATTGAACCGAGCTCCAATATAATATTAATCATTTGGAACAAAATTACATACACTATAAGGAAAATAACTTCTAGCATAGGATTTTGTAGAACCTCCCCCAAAAAATTATCCTTTGTTCATTTATAGTGGAGGTTTCTGGTGGAGGCAGGCGGCCAGAGCTTTTAGTGGAACTTTTAGTTGGCGCCCTTAAATCATACGAAGTACACCATTGTGCTAATAATAATGGTGCACCAGTGCATTGCATAACCAAGCACACTAAGTATCATTATAACTAATCCATGATAATAAAAAATTAATTAATTAATTAAAAATCAGTTACTTTAATGTTAAAAATACTCAAAGCAGTGCATCTAAAACTTATAAGCGAACTAGTATGTTGCTATCTAAAATACACTGAATGAGGTTTAGACATTTTCCTATACAATTTTGTTTTTTATTTAAAAAATTACAAAAACGTATGGGTGCACTCCCATAGATGAAGCATCAATGCATTCCTTATATAGGCACACTAGAGAACATTTCATTATTTTACCATTACACATTACAGTGTATCATTAGAGTATAAGCACATCAATGAATCTATATGTAAGCAACACCAAATTAGGTTTAGATTTTTGTTATAAAATAAAAGTTTTTATTTAAAAAGAACCAAATAATAGACGGTGCATCTAATAGCTCTCACACGCAATAGTGCACCCAAAGAAATGGCATGTTGTATCCAAATAAAAAAGAGTGGTGTACCACTAACAAGTGATAGCATGTGCATTAGTATTTATAATGCACTAGATAAGGTTTAGATATTTTGCTAGGCAATATTTGTTTTTATTTTAAAATTACTAAAACATATCACCACACTCCCATAGAAGGAGCATCAGATAACATTTAATTTTTTAATAACCTGCATTATGGTGCATTGTAAGACAATAAGCCCACCGGTGTGTTTATATGTAAGAAGCACTGAAGTAGGTTTAGGCATTTTATTATAAAACATAAGTTCTTATTTTTAAAAAATCCAAAACTAACTCGTGTGATTAATAAATAAGACATGCACCAATGTGCCCTGTGAAGTAGAGCACCACCCTACATTTATTTAAAAATCAAATGGTGGACCACTCTTTTGTGAACACATCGTTGCATCTTACTATTGAGCATACCAGGGTAGAGTAAAATAATAATAATAATAATAAAATATCAAACCATAATTTCATTTAGTGCTTCCAACCACAAAAGCACTGATGCTCACCATCCCTAAACGACTACCCCATTGTTAGTGCTACTATGTTGCCAAATTCCTCAAGTCATTTTCTTTGCCCATGGATTTGGTTTTTTTTTTATTTTGCAAAATAGTACCATATTTTCATTTTTCCTCTATGTGGGAACCCTGCATCCTCAGCAGGAAAGAGACTAAGTAAATTGTTTGTTACCTCCTCATTAAATTTTTAGTGGAATCAAATTTTGAATTTGGCTTAATTTTTTTTCAATTAAAACAAAAATTTGTGTGGTGCATTGATGTCATTTGACACACATCAAATAGTGCAGTGCATCACGTGAATTTACAAGATGCATTTTTAGCAACGTGTCACCTTACATGCAACACATAAGCAAGTCATATGGTGCCTTTTATAATTATATGTTTTTTTGTGCTTTTTATAATATGAGAAATCATTGTAAGCAATATTTCTTCATATTATAAGAGCATCGTTGAGAGCTTTATGTATTTACAAAATATATTGAGCTTGTCAGTGCTCTAAGAAATGTAATGAGGCACCATTAGTTGTGCTTCTATAATACCAAGTGCACCCACAAGGAAATTTTAACTAAACATTTTCATGCGCTTATCGGTTCATTTGTGAATGTACAATTGCACTGACACTAGTGCTTTGGTACATAACAACTGCACCATTAAAGCCAGCCAATAAAAATAATTTTCACTCTTTGTCAATGCACAAAATGAAACTTGGAGGCAACATTGGTGGTGCACTAATGTATTGTAAGCACACCATTAATCATACGCTAGAAATAAATTTTTCCAAACTTAGTGGTTCATTTCAAAATGTATGGACATGCCATTGGTGGTGCATTGGGGGATACAAGGTGCACTTTTGCAGTCTGGGTGTCTTTATACAAACGTCACACCAATTACCGATAATAATAATAAAACCCTTATCCACTTTAATGATACATTAGGTTTTAATTAGGAGCATCAATGCCAGTGCATTGATGGTTACTTCGCACCATGTATGGTGTGTCACTATTTTTGAGGTGCACCAATGTGTTTTACACAATATTTTTGCAAAAGAAATTATTTTCAATTTTTAATAGAGATTAAAAATGGTAATTTATTATAGATTGTTTATGTTATATGTATGTATGTGTGTGCATGGCTAATGAAATTTGTATGTGAGCCAAAGACAATGACAACAATAGTAGCAACAACATGTGGACACATACAACTTCATATGTGTGTGTGATGGTAGAGAGAGGGAGAGGAATATGTACCCTTGTCCTATTACAACACAAACTTGACTCCTTTTGAGGGATGTTGGCCTCCTCAAGTTTTATGAGGAAGCTACATCCCTCAAGGGGGACTTGTTCTTGTTGACACAGTTGATCCATTGCTAGGATCGTGCTAAGCAAGCATTATAGGCTAGTCTCGATCTGTGGTACCAACCAACATAGAAGGACATTTATTTTATTACCGAGTTATCTAGGAGAGGGGAGGATTTCCCCATTTCCTCTATTTTCCACCTAGCATTGTGGGAAACAACTAGTTTTTTATTTTTCAATAATCCTGAGTCTTTATATTACTAATGAAAAGATATTATACAAAAACAAATTATTGTTGGCCTGCCCATAGGGAAACCAAACCAGTAGCAAAACATAACACTGTCATTTTTGAGTTTGCTCGATATATCTAGTGCCTGTAACTGATAAACTGAAACAAAGATAGCTTCTAGTTCTATTGTCTATCCTATTTTTCTTATTTAGTATACTATAAGGAGGTGGTAAACCCAAACCTCTCATGTAATTTAACAAAAGAGACAGATGGAACAACATAAAAACTTAGCTATTGGTTCTTCCTTCTACTGCTGGAACTTGGGGCTGGGCATAGTCCAAATTGAAAAATTCCATACCAGCTAGCTTGTCTGCAATCAGGTTCATCTTATGGTCGACCATATTGAACTAAAGTTGCACATCATCGAGTTGCAGGAGAAGTTATTGGTGAGCTTCACGGTGGTCCAACAGAACTCGTCCCATGAGAGTTTTCAAATGCTAATAAATATCCATTGTTTTCAAACACTGCGAGGTTCTCCCTCGGAAGGTACCAGTGTCAGGAACCCACGGACTGGTGGTGTCCCTAACTTCATCATCCAAGATGAATCTCCTCGGAACACGAACATCTATCTCGACCAGGTCCATCTCTGTCTAAATTTCTATAGGGGTGACGAAACAATAGGTTTCAATCGAGATTTTGACCATGTCCACTAGGCGAAAGCCCGACCGGGTTCTGGGTTTGCACGAGGTGCCACCACAAACTTGGTGGGAGGAGCTTCCTCTTGCCATATCAAAGGAATAGGGACAACAGAGTGGAGGAAGCGCCCTTCGTAGGGTGGAGAAGAGAAAACGACGGGGAACGACAGAAACGAACAACCAAAGAGAAGTAACAATGAAGCCAGAGAGGGACGCAACTAACATAGCCACCCAAACCCAAGAGCCATAAGTGGAGGATGCACCCATAATTGACGAGCATATGGGTCGTATCCATCAATAAACAACACTTCTCAACCACCTTCCCATACCACATGCGAAGGACAGGAGGATTGAATAGGTGAGGTGAGTGCAGGAGCGTGAGGTGAATGCCAGGATGAAGCCACTCGAGTGTCGGGAAAAGACAGGGGCGGGAGAGACTAAGATGCATGGGGAAGTGATGTGGGTGATAGAGGCGGCTGAAAACTATCCGCAGCATGAGGGGCCAGGTGGAGAGGGGGTTCGGGGGCCCACCGACACTTTGAATGCGTCCCTGACACCCCATGTGGGGGGTGGGTAACAACTAGTTGGCATATTTACAAAGATATGTTTTTTTGGCCATTACTAACCCTAACGCCTTCCAGGTTAATGGTGGTCAGTTGTTTTTACATGTATTTGGTGCAAGGAAGGTTAGATATATGTCTCTCATGGTCATGACACTAGAACATTATATATCTGGTGAGCAGTGCATAAATTGCCCTATGATGCACTATGTAGATAGTTTAGTTGAAAGGCCCAAACCGATTAGGTGGCTTGCCATTTTTATTTTTAAGTTTTGTTTTACTATGGATCATTTCCATGATGTGTTTGATGGGAGGATTATCTTCCCCTTTGCTTTGAAGTTATTTACTTTATTTTTTCAAAGGTTTGTGATTATTCAACCTACAATTAACCACCTCCCTCGTAGACCATTGATGTGCATATGCACATGTGGGGGGGAATGTTGCCCAAGACTAGCTATGGGGAGTGGCCATTAGGTCAGTCAGTTAAGAGGTACTATATTTATTAGCTAGTGAGGAAAATCATGTCGTTGATCTTGTATAGTACCCATACACAAGGATGGACTAGAAAGGATGTCAGAACATCCTATTTGCTCTAGTTGAGCCTCCAAATGTGAAAGGTAATTATCGTTATATTTGTATTAATATAATTGCATTTTTTTGTCATATTTACTACATAGACAATTGATTGTAAGATTTTGATTAAATTGTCTAATTATTGTTGTATACTATTTTGTATATGTTGGGACATATGTTGGGAAGTGTCTCCCCAACAAGATAAGGAGATGGTTGAGGCAGATGAGCCACCTCAAAGGCAGAGACTCAACATGCCATGTAGGTCAAATCATAGATTCCATCACCAAATGATGGATCAAATATGTGTATCGATGGCTTACAATGGAGTGGTCATTGCATGATCTAGGGACATCATGTAGAACCTTGAGCTTGCACTGATATAGGTAATCCTTCCCCACGATATGACATTATTGATTCATCATGTTGTGAGGTCCCTCGACCTACTTGATATGTTGAGGGATCGCCATTAATATTCTTTTTTGAACTAGTCTACTTTAGATTTGTCTACTAAAGATGGTGATCCTCCACCACCTACACCATCTCCTCCATGAGTAGACCGACGACTATCTCCTCCACTCCACCTCCTCCTCCACCTCCACCATTTCCTCCATGAGTAGACTGACCACCATATCCTCCTCCAACATTGGACCAACCACTGTCTCCTCCTCCAGTAGCAGACTAACCACCATCTCTTCCTCCAACATTGGACCAACCACTGTCTCCTCCTCTAGTAGCAAATTGACCACCATCTTCTCCTCTCGCAATAGACTGACAACCATCTCCTCCTCCCACAGTAAATTGACCACCATCTCCTCCTCTAGTAGTAGATTGGCCACCATCTCCTCCTCCCATAATTGACCGACCACCAACTTCTCCTTCAACATTGAAATGGACATCATCTTCTCCTCTAACAATAAACTGACCACCATATCCTCCTCCCACAGTAGACCAACTACCATCTCCTCTAGTAGTTGATCGACCACCATCTCCTCTAGCAACAAATCGACCACCTCCTCCTCCTAAGATGT
The DNA here is from genome assembly GCA_010110895.2 of Picea sitchensis. Taxonomy (NCBI): domain Eukaryota; kingdom Viridiplantae; phylum Streptophyta; class Pinopsida; order Pinales; family Pinaceae; genus Picea; species Picea sitchensis. Next base: position 33,801 of record SNQJ01S0001199.1, read on the forward strand.
TGCTTTATTATTATATGGTGAAGGTATTAATGCCTCTATCTCCAGTGAAAAAGGTAATGATGCCTATGGATCTGGTGGAAGACCTAGCTTATAGCAATTGTTTTTTTTTACATAAACTGAAGATGATTTATATATAAAAAGGCACAACCAGAGTCGCTAATTACAAAGAGGGGTGTTGGATCAATGACCCAACAACTAGTAAATTGGATCGCTTACTACATGGGCCTGTTCCAAAACACTGCTTTTGATATTTAATAAAAACTAACTAGTCTAGCTATTGCTTACAATTTGTGGTTACTTAGACATAGCCATGGTTACAAAATTTTGGGACTTTTGGCCAATCTTACTGCTTCTTTTCCTCTAGAAATTGAGCTGGAGCTTCTTCTGGAGGCATGTCCAGGGCGGCGTTCAGGTCTGGGAGGACTGGGACATCTCTGCTCCTGCATTCATCACTTTGGATTTGTCCTGCTACGTCCTGGGCTCTGGTTCCATGCAATTCCTTGAATCTTTCACCCTGTCTTGTCAAGAAATCAACCTCATCTTGGAGCTGGCTGATCAAGACTCGGTGTTGAGGTAGGGTTTCCTTTGTGAAGCTTAGGGTGGTGCTATGTGAATACAGTCTCATGGCCAGATGATGGGTGGTGATGAAATTGTCGTCCACCATCTCCTCCTCTGGGTCGACCTGTCCTTGACGCTGTTCCATTCTAGCGATTCCACTGGCTGACTTGAATTTTTTGAGATTTTTTGTGTAAACTGCTCCTGCGCTTGCATTGCTGCTACCTGGGCGAAGGCCTTGCGAGTGTTGTTGGGCTCTGGTCGTGCTTTCTGAGGTCGCTTCTCTTCTGCCTGAAATGTTGCTCAAAGAATACAATACCAATTGGATCCTTTTTCTATCTCCTTGTTTAATTTCTCCTCTCTGGTTTTTCCTGTTATGTCCTTTTGGCCAACCAATACTCTCACCGCGCTCTTGAATTGTGGCCTCCACCTTGTCTGTTTTTGTCCTACGATTTCTGTGTTCTGAACACTAGCTTGAAATCTCGGGGCTCTTCGTATCTCCTGTAATTATTTCTAAATCACTTACGTTCCTATGGGCATATAAACATTGAATCGGGCTCTGTCCTCTCTGTAATTCCCATGTGACATCCATTCTTGAACGTGTTAGATGACGCCCCTAGGACGTGGTGTGTTGCTTTGCCTTTTTCCGCTTGCTTTGGAGCCTTATCTCAATCATTTCCCATTATGTTAGCTCGAGTGCCATTAATGGAAGGGTAAGGGGAGAGGAAGAGGAGCGAGGTGGGAGTGACCTCATGTGCAGGATCCCACGGGGTGTAAACCTTTTTCTGCACTAAAAATCCCAATTTTCCTGATGCGACGTACTACTTCTCACAATCCTGAATTTGGCGAAGTACACCGATCCCCCGGTTTTGTCGGGAGTTCATCCTGGCCAGTTCTTGCGTTGGAGAGTCATGCGTGCTTGGCTGCTGGGTGGAATAGAAATACATATGAGTTGGGGCATTGGAATGGTTAAGGGGGGGTTATGAATGCGGGCCTACCCATAACTTCCAAGTGCCTTGTGATTTTGCCAATGGTTGTGTTAGCCTGTTCATCTGCTCTCCAGTTGTTGGTTCGTCGGACATGATAGAAGAAGGGGTGCATGCTCGATATTGTGTCCCTGGTTTTGTTGATGATTCTTTTGAGAGTTGAGTTCTTTGGGTTTGTGCTTTTAATGAAGTACCTGATGATCATCTTGGAGTCCCCTATTATGATCATCTTGTTAATTTGATGCTCCTTCATTATTTGGGTCCCTTTGAGAAGTGCATATGCCTCTGCTGAATTATTTGTGGTAGTTCCTAGATTCCATAAATAGTAAGCCTCCTTTTTCCTCTAGGGACGAAAAGAACCCCTCCCGCACCTGCCTCCCTCGGGTTCCCTTTGGAAGCGTCGTCAAAACATAGAACATGACTTTTTTGAGTATTTAGCCATCTTGTGAACTCTTGAGGAGAGTACTGAAGCTGTCAGCAAGAAGTATTTTTTGGAACACATAAGGGTGGGGGTTCCTAAAGGTTTAGTTTGTTGATCCAAGCTTCTTCTTCTGTTCTCATCGGAACCCCTACATGGGTGGTTGTTTTCTTGGTCACTGAAAATTCCCTTAGTTGACCGATTGCATTTATCACTACTACTAGGGGGGAAATGGTTTCTTCTTTGAAAATACTTTTATTTCTTTCCAACCAAATTTGTCAGCAGAACAATTTTATCGATGCCTTCCAAGCTCGACTGAGATTCGATTTCCCCTGGAGTGATCCTTTGTAATGTTTCGCCCATTCACTAATCAGGCTTTTGTTGCTTGTTGGCCTGGAAATTTGCGGGATTAATTCAAGGTAAACGTTGTTCATCACCTGTCTGATGAAATTGCAATAAAGGAACAAGTGATCGGTGCTTTCCATGCTATTAAGACAAAGGGCACACCTGAACGGACCCAAAAATCCTCTTTTGTTCAAATTCTCCCATGTTAAGAGTTTATTATGAGCCAATTTCCAGCAGAAGATGTTTATTTTTGGAAGGTTGTCTGGGTTCTAGATCTCTTTCCAGATGGATGATTTGGTTGGGATATCACAACCTTCTAGAAGCTGCTTGTATCCTGATTTCACTGAGTACCCCTCTTTTCCTAAGATTTTGTTGTCCTTTTGACTAAGGCAGACTGGGGCGGTTCTAGAGATTGCTAGGTGGAATTGTTTGGCCTCGTCTCTCAGGAACGGAGGTACCTCACCCATATTCCAACTTTCCCAATTACCGTTCAAATTCCAGTTTGAGATATCATAGAGGGTGGATCTTCCTTCAGAGGACATCCAACGCATGAATTGATTCAGAGAGGGGATATTTGAGAGGACCCCCCTCTCTGAATAGATGTCCTCCCAAATCTTGATTTCTTTTCCATTCCCTGGGTTCAATTGAGACGGGATTGTATTAACGGAATAGACGCCCTAATAAGATTCCATATGGGTGAGCCTGCTTTCCCAAGGTCTACTTCTTCCATGCATCTTTTTCTGTTTTTGGACAAGTACTTGTTGTAGAGTGCTTTTTTCCACCATTCCTTTTCACCTGTGATTACACGCCAGATTATCTTTGCTCCCAGAGCTAAGTTTATCTTTTCTAGATCTCTTATACCTAGCCCCCCATTTTCTTTAGGAGCACAGGTAGTAGCCTAATTAACCATATAAAAAAAAAAATCGTTATCCTTGCCTCCTCGCCAGAGAATTTTTCTTATGATTTTAGCCATTTCTTTCTTGATACCAACTGCAGCGTAGAGTGCTCAGAAATGGAAGATTGGGAAGGAAGAGAGAAATGATTTTATTAGGACTACACTGTCTATTGGGCTTAACCATGTGGCTCCCCATATTGCAAATTGATCTTTTAGTTTTTCGAGGATCACCTGCCATGCCTCCCCAGGGAGGGCTTTGATGCTGATCGACGTTCCTAAATACTTGAAGTATTTCCAGTTTGTCGTGAAGGGGAATTGGAAGGTGTGGGCTATTCTAGCCATTGTTCCCGCTTTTACATTCCAAGCGTATATTTGGCTCTTAATTTTGTTGATAAGCCCTCCCGAAGCTTGTTCATACTGGTCCAGGACTAGCTTAAATCTTCAAGTCATTGTTTGGGAAGATCCCCCAAGGAGAAGAGTGTCATCATCGAATTGAGAGTTGTTTATCCTTCTCACTCCCTTAGCAATTTTCAGGCCTGGGATGTTTTTGGTTGTCCTTTCTTGCTCCAGTCTTTTGTTTAGAGTTTCTGCCACGATTACATACAAAAACGGAGAGAGAGGGCACACTTGTCTAAGACCTCCTGAGGCTTGGAAGAACGTAGTTGGGCAACCGTTAATCAATGGCGCTATCCACGGGGACAAGACACAAGCATTGATCCAAGAGATAAAGGAGATCTGGAAACCGAATTTGTTTAGCACCTCATAGAGGAATTCATGCTTCACTCTATCACAGGCATTTTCCATATTGATTTTGATGATCATTCCTTTTTCTTTATTCATTACACTGGTATGGATTGCTTCTTGGACCAGGATTATGCTGTCCCAGATTTGTCTTTTAGTCATGAAGCCCCCTTGGTTTAGGAGGATTATCCTTGGGAGGAGATGTTTTAACCTATTGGCTATAATTTTGGTGAGAATTTTGTAGGAGACATTGCAAAGGGAGATGGGATGAAAACGATCAAAAGTGTTTGCATTTTTGGCTTTGGGGATCAACGCAAGGAAGGAGGTATTGGTGGCTCCTCCTATATTGCATGTCGATTGGACGTATCTAATCATGCGAAGTAGGTCCTTTCTAATGATTTCCCAGTAGTGTTTGCAGAAACGAGGAGTAAATCCATTTGGTCTGGGTGCTTTATCTAGATCGAAGTGGAAGACTGTCGCTCTAACTTCCTCTTCAGTGACTTTCTTTGTCAGAGCCTGATTATCCTGATCTGTTATCAATTGGGGGATCACTTCCATGAACTGCAACCTCTGGTCTTTATTATCTGCTCCATCCTAGGTATAGAGAGTTTTGAAGTGAGAAGAGGCTTATTGTTTTATCTCATCAAAGGAGTTAATTATCTCTCCTATGGTTGTTTTAATTTCTTCTACTGAATTCTTATGTTGTCTAGCTTTGGCCTACTTATGGAAAAATGATGTATTTTTGTCTCCTGCTTGTAGCCACAGGGCTCTTGAATTTAATCTCCATTCCTTTTCCTCATTGTGGAGTGCCCTTAAGTAGTTTTGGAAATGAGTTATCTCCTGCTCAAGGTGTCTATAGTGGACTTCCTTGTCTTCCATTTCAATGTGGAGCTCTTCTAATTTCTGTGTGTGTCACTTTACTTCTTCCTTTGTGCTTATGAGGGAAGCTTTTGCCCAGTCCTTTAAAGATTGCTTTGTTTTTTTAAGTTTTTGTTCCCAAATATACATTGGGGTTCCGTCCACCCATGTAGACCAAGCCGAGGAGATTAGGGGGAGGAAGTTTGGCAAATCCAACCAGAGAGGGTTGAATCTGAAAGGAATGGGGCCCAGGTTTTTGGCCTTTGCAAAAGTAAGAGCTATAGGTCAGTGTTACACATGAAATTTTCACACCTAGGCACCTCTCCCTAAGTGTCCTAAAGTGTCATATAAGTGTCTCATACACCTCAACACCATGGAATAACCTATGTCACAATCCGTAGTCAATGTGGAGGAGGGATATATTACATGAAGGCCAAAATACCAAGTGCACATGAATTATTATTATTATTCATGAAAAAGAAATGAATTAAGTGTGAGAATCCACCTTACATTTGGTTTCCTATTTTTTAGGGAAGGTGGAGGATCTCATGGATGGTTGAAATATTTCCTCCTTAAAATCCTTGAGAGATATTTCCTCCCTAAAATCTTCAAGAAATATTTTCTCCCTAAATATCTTAGAGATCCATTTTTTAGTGGATCTGATGAGAGATACTCTCCATGTGATCTAGGTGGATATCGGTGGCCACCCGCCTTTTGTAACTGGCTCAAAACAATTTTCTGGCAATTTTGGTAATTTACTATTTTTAGCAGTTTTTACTTTCGGAGTCGTTTTGAGGCCCTAAACGATGTTTTTTGGGAAAATAGGTTTGCAATATGGCAATTCCTTTGATATTATGCCTAAAATGAATCTCTTCGACGATACCTTTCCAATGGGCTATCATACGCCTAAAACGGAGATCGTATGCAAAAGTTATGACCTCGAGAAGTTGATGTACTAACTTACCCAAACGAAGCCCACATGACTTTTGTCGCTTCATCTCCTAGGGTTAAGTTTTTGGATGTCTAGGGTTTTGGGCATTCCTTCATATTGTAAAAAAGGCCTCTAGAGCCTCATTGTAATCATATTATTGCGAGTGAGCGCAACCGTCACATCTCTTCTCAAAGATAAGCCGCCACCATTCCAACAAGCTTGTTTCCGCTGTATTTAATAGTTTCAGCTTATTTCGTTATTGAATAGAAAAAAAGTTTTACTGTATCTCTGTTATTTTGTGTTAAGCACCTAATAATAATCTGTAGTCATTTCATTATGCTCATAAAATCCGGATCAGTGGTATCAGAGCGGTCTGCTCCTTGTCGTCTTAATGCATGTCCCCAACGAGGTTGGAGTACAAAGAGTTGGGTCTCGAGCTTGTTTCTCTTGAGAACAAAATCTCTCGCATGCCCAAGTGACCTCTCATGGCAGGAGAAAAGAAAGATGACATGACAAGATATCCTTTCAAACTGTTGATTAAGGAAGCCGTCACGCAACAGAGGAACGAGATGATGGATATTTTCGCGCAAATCCTTCAGTGGCTATCAACAGGCGATGCATCTTCTTCGAGTGGAGGCGTCGCCCCCTTCAAGGTACAAATAAACTTCGATATTACTATATTTGAAGGTTAGATAGACGTAGATGTTGTAGATAAGTGGATATCTTCCAAATTTCACAAATATCTTCCATACCTTGCGCACCAAGCTGGGTATCAAAGATTCAGAGCGACATCTGGTGCTCAAGTACCGCGGTGCTCTACATGGAAACATCCATACCAAAATGGAATTTCTGGACATCTCATCCTTGGGCTCAGCCTACCGATATGCCATCAAAATCGAGCAGAAGCTCAAACAAAAGACGCGACAATTTGGGCCTAGGAACCCCTCACAACAAAAGCCAGGAAAGGGCAGCCCCAAACCACAGAACAAAGGATAGAGCAAAGATGGACAATATCAAGACAACCGGTCCAAGCCGCAAGCAAATAAGGACACCGAAAAGACAAAGAAAGATACCGGGAAGTGGTGCGACTTCCATAAGATCCCTTGGCATAACACTGTTGACTGTCGCTCAAAGCAGTCATTGGTGGCTGAAGTGAAAGCCTCTGAATCAGATGCGAATTCTGACTCTGAGCCAGAACCAAAAAGGGGAAGACGGATCATTAATGCGGAACCCAGTGCCACCATTGCTACCACCAAGCTCCAACCTGGTGAACCAGACGAGCTAGAAGAAGGAGATCGCCTCTTCCATTCACAAATGTGGGTAAAAGGCACCCCATTGCACTTCATTGTTGATAGCGGTAGCCAGAAGAACCTCATCTTAGCATAGGTCGTCAAGCTGTTGGCACTGCCAACAATGCCGCACCCACAACCCTACACCATTGGATGGCTCCACCAAGGAAGCGATCTTTGCGTCATCCAATAGTGTCGACTGTCGTATGACATCAAGTCCTCCAAAGAGGAGGTATTGTGTGGTGTTGCTCCACTCAAAGTTTGTGATGTTCTTTTGGGCCAACCTTATTTATGGAAACGTCATGCTGTATATGAGTCTAGGCCTCGTAGTGTTATTATTACTTTGAACAGGAAATTGTATAGGATACCAGAGGCAGTCCCACCTAGTGCGATTTCCTTGATCTCTTCTAAGCAATGCAGGAAGGTCATCTCTCAAACGGGGAAGTTTGTCTTCTTCGTGATTTGCTCTTAGAATAAGCGAAAGATCATAGCCACATCCAGGGTCTCTGCGATCGACCTCTCCACACAGCAGAAGCAAGTAGATAAGGTCATGGAAGAATACTCAGATATATTATCCTCACCTACCAGGGTACCTCTGCATTGCCAGGTCAAGCACCCCATCGATCTGACCCCCGATGCATCACTTCCCAATGGGCCAATCTATCACCGCTCTCTGTTAGAGAATGAGGAGATCAAGTGACAGATCTAATAACTGCTCCACAAGGGGCACATCCGTCCCATCTCATCACCTTGTGGGAGCCCAATCATGCTGGTACAAAAGAAAGATGGAACCTGACGACTTTGCATTGATTACCTAGCTCTGAATAAAATCACAGTCAGAAACTGGTACCCAATTCCCCGAATTGACGACCTCCTTGATCAACTCATGGGGGCCAAATACCTCAGTAAGATTGATCTGAAGTCTGGCTACCATTAGGTCCCGATAAAACAGACAGATGTATCAAAAACCGCCTTCAAGTCAAAGGAAGGCATTTTTGAATGGTTGGTCGTGCCCTTTGGTTTGACAAATGCTCTAGCGACTTTCATGAGGACGATGGACAATATCCTGTGACCATTCACCAATACTTTTGTAGTGGTGTATCTGGATGACATTCTCATTTACAGCAAGACTTGGGCCGAACACTTGCAACATATTCAACAGGTTTTGTACACCCTGTGACAGCATAAGCTATACGCCAACTTGGAAAAATGATCCTTCGGCATGGACAAGGTCCATTACCTGGGCTACATCTTTGATCAGCATGGTGTACATGTGGATCCAGCCAAGATCCAAGTCATCCATGATTGGCCAGGCCCAACCACACTCACTGAGCTTCAGATCTTCTTGGGCCTTGCCAATTTCTACTGCAGGTTCATGTTGGGATTCTCCCATATTGCATGGGCCCTCAACCAAATAACCAGGGGTGGTGTTAAGGCGAAATTTGTGTGGGGTCGATCCCAACAACAAGCGTTCAATGATTTGAAGCAACGCTTGTGCTCATCCCCAGTACTTTCACTACTAGACCTGCAACAACCCTTTGAGATCAAGACATATGCTTTAGACTATACTGTGGGCGTCGTTATCACTCAGCACGACCACCCCGTGGCCTATCATAATGAGACACTATCAAATGTTGTCTGTAAGTACCCTACTTACGATAAAGAAATGTACTCCATTGTGCAAGCCTGCCTCCAGTGGAGACATTACATTCTTGGGAAGGAGACAGTCATCCACACTGATCATAAGCCACTGCATTTCATGGAGACACAAGGAAAATTTCAAAATCACTGCCATCAAAAGTGGTCCACATACTTGCAGTAGTTCCACCTCAACATCAAGTATAAAACAGGAAGCACCAATCACGTCGTTGATTGCCTCAGCAGACAACCATTCGCGACACTCACCACAGTGCTAGAATCTTGCGGCCATAAGACCCCCTGAATGGCCCCAACTCTATGAGACATACTCGAACTTCGCCACCACCTACCAAATGTTGGGTGCAAACGCAGTTGTCGATAATTTCCATCTTCATGATGGGTTATTGTGTCGTCTGGGCCATATCTATGTTCCATCAAGCGAGCGAGCGAAGATGATCTGGGAAGCCCACTACAGTCGGGTGGCAGGACACTTCGGTGTCGAAAAGACAGTGGTGATGCTACAAAAACATTTCTACTGGCTGAAACTTCAACAGGAGGTCAACAAGTATATCAGGTCCTACACTACCTGCGCTATTGCCAAACCGACCACTAAGAAATAGGGCCTGCACACCCCTCTTCCTACTCCTGACAGGCCATGAGAATCCATCTCAATGGACTACATGTCGGGCCTCCCATCCACCAAGTGGGGAAATGACTGTGTTTTTGTGGTGGTTGATCACTTTTCTAAGATGGCGATTCTAGTTGCCTGCAAGAAGAGCATCACAGCAGAGACCACTGCCAAGATCTTCTTTGAACGAGTCTGGGTACATTTTGGAATCCCACAAACCACTGTCTTAGATCGGGACAGTCGATTTCTCGGCACATTCTGGTCGAGCCTCTGGTCACTGCTGGACACCAAGCTCACCAAATCCACGGCCTTCCACCCCCAAACAGATGGTCAAACCGAGGTCATAAATTGAATGATTGTGCATATCCTTCGCATGCATAATTCAAAGAACCCTTGCACATGGGATGAGAGCCTTCCCTATGTCCAACATAGCTACAACCGATCCCTGCATAGCTCAACTGACCACAACCCCTTTCAGGTGGGGTTGGGATTCCAACCATTGGGTCCCATAGATGTTGCGCTTCCCCTTGCGGTCACCTTGACCGACTCATTTCCTACTCCAACTGAAGTTGAAAATGGCACCCAATTAATTGAGCGGATCCAACACATCCACCAACAGGTTCAGGATATCCTATAGAAGTCCAATGACAAGTACGAACAATGCCATGATCAACATAGGGTGCCACATAAGTTTCAAGCGGGCGACAAAGTTTGGTTGCACTTGCAGAAAGAACGCCTTAAAAGACCTCATCAGAAACTTCTCCCACTCTGTTATGGGTCATACACCATCACCAAGGTTGTGGGGGATAATGATTTTGAGCTCAACATTCCTCCTTTCCTTGGCCTGCACCCAGTGTTCAATGTGGATCTCCTTCGCCCTTATTTCTCACCATTATTAAACACCTCAGAAGTAACAAAACAACTGACACTAACAGAGCTCAACCCCAACTACATACAATATGAATCTAATGATCATATAGTGGACACACAGATCAAAGGCACTCGACAACAAATGATCCAGCTTTATCGAGTCGTCAAAGCAGGGCAGCTCCTGCACCAAGGCAAGTGGCTCACTCGGGGCCAAATTCAGTAGAAATGTTCTCGTCTGATGGGGGACCTCAATGCAATAGAGACCATTGCTTACTAAGGAGGGAGGATTGATCCATGTGTATATCAGTGGCCACCCACCTTTCCCAACTGGCTCAAAACAGTTTTCTGGCAATTTTGGTAATTTACTATTTTTAGCAGTTTTCACTTCCGGAGACGTTTTGAGGCCCTAAACGATGTTTTTTTTGGGAAAACAGGTTTGCAATATGAAATTTCCTTTAATATTGTGTCTAAAATGAATCTCCTCGATGATACCTTTCCAACGGGCTATCATATGCCTAAAACAAATATCGTATGCAAAAGTTACGACCCCAGGAAGTTGATGTACTAACTTACCCAAATGGGGCCCACATGGCTTTTGGCGCTTCATCTCCTAGGGTTAGGTTTTTGGATGTCTAGAGTTTTTAGCATTCCTTATTATTGTAAAAAGGGCCTTTAAAGCCTCATTGTAACCATCTTCTTGTAAATGAGCGCAACCGTCACATCTCTTCTCAGAGATAAGCTGCCACCATTCCAATAAGCTTGTTTCTGCTGCATTTTACAGTTTCAACTTATTTCGTTATTGAATAGAAAATTAGTTTTACTATATCTCGGTTATTTTGTGTTAAGAACCTATTAATAATCTGTAGTCATTTCATTCTGCTCATAAAATCCGGATCACCATGGTGGTTAAGCCTCCAAATACTATATAATGAGGGTTTTCCATGGAGGAGGAGGGCATGGAGAAGTTTAGAGATACCAAACTTATGATCTCGTGAGAAGTGGAAACTTTAGGATATCAAACATATGATTTGGGAGCTTTGTGCAAGGGTTGGACAAGGAGGACTTGGAGAGGCTGTTGCGACTTCATCAATGGTTTGTAATTATCTCTTTTGAGTTCTCATAAATATATATGTGCTTGGCCTGTTTCCTTCAAGATTGTGTACATTTGCATGAACTTGTCTCTTTGTATGAATCTAGCTTTAAACTAATCATGGTAGAATAGGAAGTATGCTTTGTCTTTGTGGTTTACTGGATTGCAGGACTTGTTGAAATGCTTGGGGATCAAGGCTCAACTTGGACTGAGCGAGGACAAACATCATAAAAAGGTACACATACTCTATTCCTCTTCTCTATTGAATAGTTTAGCTATGTTTAAAGGAATGTCAGTGATCAAAGTTAGCACTTTTATGTCTTGGTCATAGGGGTCTAAGATCAAAGAGGGAATTCAACTGTCCGCGGGGGAATTTTCCTACAACATTTGGTGGTCTGAGATTCCCCAAGGGACAATTTGGGAGGAGATGGTAAGTGGGAGGAAGAGGAGAGGGTTGTGGATAAGGAAGCGGTACAGTCTAGCAGTTATGTGGCTCACCCCTGTCCTTTTATTGGTCCAAGTATATTTTCCTTTGGAGGGATGGACGTCGAATACATCTAGGTCCGAGATCATATCCTCCAGATGCTCCCTGAACTGGTCTCTAATAGAAGACCCACCCTTTTTCTCCCCTTGGTGGAGAGTAGTATTAAAATCCTCTACTATTATGTTGTTTTCTTAAGCATCTAACTCTTTTAATTTCATTAGCGTTTCCCAACAATCTCTCTTTTCCCAGTAATTGTTAGGCATATAAACATTGCAGATAGGATAGATCTTACCTGTTTGGATATGCTTTAGTTTTACCAATGTCCAATGAGTTGAGTCTACTCTTTGTTCCTCCTTGAAGATTTGAGTGTTCCACATTGTACAGATCCCTCCCGAGGCGCCTTTTGCATTCAACGTCATTCCGCTACTTTGATTCCATATTTGTTTCATTTCTCTTAGGGCCTCATCGCCCTAGAGTTTTATCTCCTGAATTAAGAGGATTTGGGGATTTTCTATGTGGATTAGCTTTCCCATGGCTTCCTTTTTTTCCCTCTGGCCTAGACCTCTACAATTCCAGGAGGCTACCTTCATTAATTACTATTGTGCTTTGGTGCCCCTCCCTTCGTGGGCTGAGATTGCCCCTTTGTTGGTTGGGTTTTTCCATTTTCCCCTTCTTTCCTGAGGATTTCTTCCAAGGTTTGTTGGGTTCCCAGATCTTTGTCTCGGGTAGTCGCTTTCTCTCTTCTTGTTTTATTCGTTCTCCTTCTTGCTTTCGTGATGGGAACGTTCTTTGGGATTTCTACATCCGTTTCTTCTTCGGATTCTCCTTGATTGTATTCCTCCTGTGTTTGATGAATAACTTGGTGTTGGGGGTCTGGATCTTCTAGGTGGATCTCAAGAACTGCATCTTGATCATGGTTGTTTTCCTCTGTGTTTTTCTTTGATCTATTCAACTTTGGATCCAAAGTTTCCAAGGGTTCAAACTTGTTCTTGTTGCTTTTGGATTCATCTTCGATCTGTATTGGAGATTTCCCTTTACTTGGCGAGGGGGGTCTGCATTTGCTTTTTCGCTCATGTTGCGGGTTTCCTGCTCTATTCGTTGATTTATTTTGTTTTGATTGTTGTTGATGCTCAGAAGCCTTGTTTTCTGGATGCTCCTGGGTCGCCTTAGGGTAGTTTTTGGCGAAATGACCATATTCATGACAGTATTTGCACTTAAATGGGAGTTGTTCATAATCCACCATTTGGATGTAAGACCAACCATCCAAGATGAGTTGTATTGCTTCTGGAAGCCCTTTTTCGAGATCCACTTCTACACACAACCTTGCACATGATTGCAGTCCATCTCGTGGTTCGGCTCGATCGATGAACCTTCCCAGAGCGTTGCCTATATTTTTTATTGTTTTGTCATTCCAACAATGGAGGGGTAAGAAGGGGAGACTAACCCATACTGGAACAACATAGGGGATATCGTTCTCTGGACTAAAGTCTGGAGTCCATTTGTTCAGATACATCTCTCTGGTTCCCATGAAATATGGGCCATTTATGAAGATCAAGTCTTGATCTGCTTTGTTTTCAAAAAGAAAAACATAGAAACCCTTTCCACAAAAAGCTATAGAGAGTTGTCCTTTGATTGTTTTCTTCCAGTTCAGCTCCAGCCATAGAGCCATAGCTTTGGGGGATGACCAAAGTCTGGTGAATCGCCCTACTAGACCGTTTTCGGCCAGTCGAAGAGCAAACGGTCTCGAAGAGGGGGAATGGACCTACACTTTTGGAATTGCTTCCAACCTTTTGATGAATCTGGAGGTAGGGGCGCCCTTGGCAACTTTTGAATAGGAGGAGATCAGGGTTTGAAATGTTGCAAGATCAGGCAGTGGTGGGGGTTGGGGGGGATCCCTCGAGCCCGAGGCCTTGGCGTCTAGCACAGGAACCCTAGAAGTTGTCAGAGGAATCTCGAGGTGCGTCTTGAGGGAGCTAACCAGCTTATAGAAATTGTTGACATGTATATATTTGATTAATGTGATGTATCTTTGACATTTATATTAATTTTGATATCAATATTCATATATATTATGTCTTTTCATATCATGTTGATGTTGTTATTGTTTTTTATAAAATGTATTATGTGATGTTAATGATTTATATTATTAATGATTTATGCATTGTTAAATTAAATTTGAGATGTGTCACTCATTTAAATTTTAGATTTTGACATATGTGAGATGTGTATCTAACATATATATTGATTTTATATTATGGTTCATGTATATTATGTTTTTTCATATCATGTTGATGTTGTTTGATTTATAAAATATATTGTGTATGTTAATAATTAACATTATTAATGATTTTTCTATTTTAAAATCAAATTTGAGATGTATCACTAATTAAATTTGAGATGTCATATAATGTTTAACTCTAGTTATAAACATTTAATGTCAGTTTTCCATGGTGATCATTTAATGTGATTATATGATGTTTAACCATTTTCAAGGTAAATTATTTGTTGTGCCAAAATATACAATATGTTAATTAAATATGATCAAGTGATTCAATCAATGATTGTTTGGTTTGATTAATATTCTAAATCGATTTTATATATTGATAACATCATGCATGTTAGATCATGAAAACAATTATTATTATTAACAAGTTTTTTTATAAAGTTATTTTGAGTTGTATAAATTTAACATCTACATTTAAACATAGGAAAACAAATTGAACTTTACAATACTTACAAGTAATAAAAATAAATTTACCAGTTTAACATAGATTAATACTTTTAAAATTGTTTATTTTCATTATTTAACCTTGAATCTCAACTACATTCAATTTACCATGGAGTAATACTTTTAAGGTTGATTATCATGCTTTGGAATTGAATCTAAAAATGATAGTTCATGTTTGGTACATGTAAATTAACAATCCACATATATATATGGTAGTGGAATCTTAGTCTTGAAAATTGCAAACGACATGGGATGAAATTTATTATTGTGTTGGGATCAAGTACTTAATATTTTGTTATTGTGTCAATTAGGGTGACCATTTTATGGAGGTCAAAGTGATGACACTTTGGGTAGTTGTCTATCAATATACACCAAACACGATGACAGTTTGTTTGCATACATTGTTTCCTATCAACATGAAGTTTTTCCACCCAACACAAACAATGTGGTTTAGATGGCTTACATCCATGATGGTCACATCAAGTAGGTTGGAATTTGATTCTAGGGACATAGTTAGGATTTCGAGACTTATTTGACAATAGTAAATAAATGTAGAATGTACAAAATTACTTTCCATTAAAATTATGAAAATTTGGATCGACAATGTGATTTTATGTTGCTTATTGAAATAAATGTGAACGTTATGTTGACACTAAACTTATGAATTGAATCAAGCATGGAAAATACACATGGCATTGTGCGTGATTTGTCTAGATTAAGGTTGTGATGGACATTGTCGTTAATTTAAAAGTTCATTATTTTGAGATTTTGGTTATACTTCGCAACTTTGTGAGTGTTATAAGTGTGTTGGTTATATTTGATAAATATGTTCTTTGTTTTAATNCGTGATTTGTCTAGATTAAGGTTGTGATGGACATTGTCGTTAATTTAAAAGTTCATTATTTTGAGATTTTGGTTATACTTCGCAACTTTGTGAGTGTTATAAGTGTGTTGGTTATATTTGATAAATATGTTCTTTGTTTTAATTTTTTTTTATAAGTGTGTTGTTCATATCTGATAAATATGTGGGTGTTTTTTTGTGTGTGTGTTAAAGAGTTTTTGAAGTGTGTTGAATGTTTGGTTGTGATCAATGATACAAACAATCCAAATTTGACAAGATGTAGAGATTTTATGTATGAAGAAATGTGTTTGATATTTTATAATTGATTTTTCTATTCTATCAAAAATAGTTAACACATGTTTAATAAATTAAATTGATTTATATAAAGGTTAATAAAAATGTTAGATTTTATTTTTAAACTCTTTATCTAATATATTATCTTAATAAAAATGATAAATGGATTATTTTAAAACAAGAACGGGTAATTGTATTATATATTACCAGAGGTATTACAATCACATACTGATTGAACTTTGCGCCACATTCTGCAATGGTTATGTGCCTAAGAATTGTTATGCAGACACCGTGAGTGCTAAAGGGGGGGTAGTTGAGTAATACTAATAATCTCCAACCATATACAATCCATCAAATATTGCTCCATAAATCTGTCATCCTTGACGCCTCGTGTGTTATTCATTGCCAACTCCTGAAACAATGACAGAGCTTGATGGTTCGGATCCTCTGGTACAGTCGAAATGACTTGAATGAGTAATTTCCCCATTATAACATCAGGTGGAAGGTCAGTCTACCATGCAAGGAAGCAATTCAAAGGGTATGGTTTAAATGCATGTGTGAGAGTGAGGGATTTCATCTGCCAAATGGAGTGTGTAGCTCTTGGAGTTGACATAAGGTGTATTCTTGATGTTGACGTTGTGTCGTCATGATCAGTTATATGAGATGAGATAGTGGGGGCGTCACACTACTCCCCTCCTTAATTTTTTTTAATTTTGCATAATCTCCCATGCCAATATTTTAATTAGAATATTTATTTGTCCCATTTGTCAATTTTGTTGTTTATGCTTTGCTAAGATGGGAAATTGTTTCAATATCCCCTTCTTCCATATTGCAAGGCAAATAACATGTGGTAATTACCTCATTGTCCTTTGGGTCCCCTTGATTCAATGATTTGGTTTCCTTGATCAGTTGGTCTGCCTCCTAATTTTGTTGTCGTAGAATGTGGAAATATTCCAAAAATGAGAGCAACATGAAAGACAAGAGGACTATGTACACGGAAGCAACATAACAAGTGGAAAAGGGTAAGCACATTCCTAAAGCATAATTAGAGGCAGAGGAAGCCAATTTTTTTTACTAGAACCACTTCAAGGCAAAAACTAAGACGAAGATTGAACATTATGAGCCACGGGCGCAACAATGGAAGAATGAAAATTCCAAGAAGGAGATTGTCGAGGAACTGTCCAGTTGGGTGAAGGACTGTGGGTTCTCCCAAACTCGAGACACAAAATTGCAAAAGACAACAAAGCTTTATTGAATCTTCAAATTTATCCTATAACATGTTATAAAATAACAAAACACTCCCCAAGTTCAGTTCGCAACCAAAGGCTAACAAAAAGTTATCCAATATTGCTTTAAAAGATGTTGGCTCCTTGGTCAAATGACAACTCATGAACATCACGTCGTCAAAAAATTAAAGGTGGGAAAGGGGATCAATGTCACTATAGAGGTTGATGCCCTTTAAGTTTCTAGAAGCAATACCATGATGAAGACGTCTACCCAACCCCTCCATAATGAGAATAATCAGAAAGGGAGATAGGGAATATCCTTTTCTAATACCACGATATGGGTTGAACTGGGGGATAGGGGAACCATTCACAATAATAGAGAATAAATATAAGGAGATAATATTTTTGACCCAATTGACCCAAGACTGACTAAAGCCAAAAGTTGATAACATTTGAACTAAGAAGTCCCAATTTAAATGATCAAAAGCTTTGGACATGTCAAGTTCGATAAGAAAACCTAGTTTTTTGTTTAACTTCAGGGAGTGATTGGCCTCATGACAAATTATGATGCCATCTAGAAACCGACACCCTTCAATACAACCTCCTTGATCATGTGAATTTATGTAAGACATGATCAACTTTAGGTTGTTGGCTATAACCTTCGATGTGATTTTGACTATCACATTATAGGGCAAGATTTGTATAAATTTGTTCGAATAATTAGCCTTGTCCTCCTTGGGTATGAGAGTTAATAAGGTGGATTTAAATGCTCGGAGGATTTCTTGATAAGCTCTTGAGTGTTCCAACACTCTCCATACATCATCTCTTATGAGTGCTTGCAATTCTAAAAGAAGTCTGTGGTAAACCCATTCAGGCCTGGTGACTTTCCAACTACCATTTCCATGACTATTATGATCTCAACTTCTTCCCAAGTGATTTATCTCACAAGGCTTGGGTTTTGTTACAGAGTTACCAATAGTGGGATGCCGTTTAAGATGGAACTCATGGCTTGTTGTGTATCTACCTTTGGTCCTGAAAGGAGCTAGATGTAATAAGCTTCGAGCTCATTTTAAATGTTCCTATGGTATTCCATTTATCCACCATTAGCACATTACGTGGAAACAATTTTAATGTGGTGTAAGTGATTTATCATTGAGTTCTAAATGAATGTGGTGTTTTTGTCTCCTTCTTTCAGCCATCCGATTCTTGATTTTTTCCTCTATAGAATTTATTTATGCTTTCCCCTTAATTCTATTTGTTCCTTCCAATTTTCTTCTTTCAGTGCGAGGTCATCGTTCCTACCTTCATTGAACGTGGTTGATTAGACCTCTTCCATTTGGGTTTCTAGATAATGTTGCACCTAAAAATATATTTCCAAAGATTGCTATGTTCCAAAGCTTGTGTTTGGACTTTATATATTTAATCCTATACTGAATATGATAAATCAATAATCCCCTCATCCATCCCTTATTTATATCTATTTTGATTCAAGGTGGTCTAGCCAGAATTTCTCAAATTTGAAGGGTCTTGGTTTGGGAGGACCTAGACTATGCCAAGTTAGACCTATATACTAGTGATCAAATCCTACTCCTGGTAATATTTCTACTTCAAATGCAACTCTTTCTTGGATGAGGAATTTTGAGATTAGGAAGTGATCTAACCTTACCACTATTTGATGTTTTCCACCTCTTATATTGTTCCAGGTGTGATAGTCATTATAGGCCACCATGTCCATTAATGTTATTTTTGTAATAATATTTTTAATGATAGCACTGTCCTCCTCCAACCATCTTATGCCTCCCCTTTTTTCACTCAGTTAGGTTGTTCTATTAAAGTCACCTCCAATGATCTAAGGATCCTAACCTATTGTTGCTCCTATATTTTGTAGTGTCTCCAAAAAATACAGTTTTTTAGGCATGCCATTGGGTCCATAAACATTGGTTAGTATACCTCCCATTGTTGATCCAATGTCCTTGAAAATTGCAAAGATAGTGTGGCTTGTTGTTATGAAGTTGTCTAGCATTATCACGGATGGATTCCACACGATGGCCAACCCTCCTAAGAATCCATGTACGCTAATAGCTATTGAGTCAAAACCTTTCCAACATCTCGAGGCTAACTTTTTCATTACTTATTGATCACATTTAGCTTTTTGAATCATAAAAATAGTGGGTTTGTATTTAATGATCACGTTCTTGAGTATCCTTTTCTTACCTTTTACCATTCACCCATTCACATATTCCATGATGTGATCTTGACAGTTAAACTTTGGGTTGGGTGATGAAGTATCTATCTGGCAGAGATGACACTTGTCTCAATTCTAATAGCTAGTCCCCTCCTCTTGGGTTTTCCGCCTCTTTTTATTTCTTCCCTTGAGATTTCCCTTTCAATAATTCCTTCTGTAAAACTTGAATCTCTTGTTTTGATATATTTGTTAATATTTTTTCTCCATATATCTCAATTAGTGTTGCTAGTTCTATCTCTTGCATGTCCATGTCCTCTGTCGAGTTTAACTCTTCCTCCTCCGAGTTAGATTTATCTTCCTCCTTCTCTCCCATCTCTATGTCTATGACGCCTTCAATATCTATGTCTACTAGCTATGGGCTTGCTTCCTTTTTCTATACTTTGGCTCACCTAGGATAGCTGTAGGAGGCATATTTTCCTTATTTTCACATGCTTCCTCTCTTAATTTAACCTTTGTGCGATCTTTCTCCACTACTAAAGACTCAAAACTATTAGCCACTTTAGGGATATTATTGGATGCTTGGGTGGGGTGTTTTTTTCCCTATTTTCATTTGCTTGGGACCTTAACAAATCCAACCTTGCTGCCCTCTTCCTCCAATTTGTTGAGATTAGTTGTGGTGTTTAAAGGGTTGTCCCTAAATAGATGTTCGTGCTTATGGCGTTTCCTCTAGAGAAAAATAATGTGTTTGTAGTATAGGGTTTGTAGCCATTCTAAGCCTTGGAAGTTGATGTAGACAAATTCTAGGAGAGCTCTCAAAACATTCATATAAACACAAATTCTAGCATAGGTTGTATATCTACCCATTTTAGTGATATATGAGGTTTTGAAAAAGCATCTTAGTGTGTTTCCTATTTATGCAGGCATCTCTTCATCCCAAAATTCTCATGCGAGAAAGTACAATTGAATCCATAACAAATTTGTTGTAAAATATTCCTTTTTAAAGTTGGACTTCTCCATTTAGAGCCTTAGATGTAAAGCGATTGAGTTGAAGAAGTATGGTCCATCCTCAAAGACCTTTTCTCTATCTTCCACATATCCAAAAATGGCTATGAAAAAACCCTTGGAACCTAGTTTCAAATCTTGCTAGCCCTTGGGATTACATATCAAGTTTATCCACCATATTAAATCCTTTTATGAGTGCCAAATCCCCATGAACTTCCCTTTGACTGCATGATTATTCATGTATTGTATGTAACCATGAACCCTAGCTGATGTGACATCATACCTAGGGTTTTCGATCGACTTGGCTAGGCATCTTGGCTTTGTTGATAACATTTGAAGTATTAACCTTCATTTCTTGTTTTTCTCTGCATGTAGCCAAAGTATCTAAGCTTCCTTTTCTTGCACCACTCATTTCTGTAGCTTTACTTGCTTTTCCTAACAAAACATCCTTGAATGAGGGGATCTCTATGTGACTCATGATTGCCTTGCCTGCCATTGCCTTTGTCATTGATTCCTTTCCCACCTCCTCTGTCATTGGTACCAATCCTATGCACCTCCTCTATTGTGTAACCCTAGTAGTCATTCTCCCATTTTTTCCTCTTAACTTTCTTAGGTGCTATTAAGATGTTTTTTGTTTTCAATATAATTTATTAATATTAACCACTTGACACATTTACTTTAGTTGTAGAAATACCTAATTACTATGAATGTAATAATTTCCTTATTTTTTTTTTATTAAAATAACATATTAGATAACTTGAGTCAAAAAATCCATTCATTTTTAGGGGTGAGAGGCACAC
>SNQJ01S0001199.1:54642-112111 GCA_010110895.2 Picea sitchensis
AATAGATATTCACGAGGATTAGGCCATAAAACAAACAATCAAGAAAAGATTTGTGTGGTATTTAAAGGCTTGACACTAATACCTGAAGGAAAATCTCAGAGCATCATATTGGTAGGAGACTGAAAATTGGCGATAAATGGATTGAGAGGCATCAACCATAAGCCCCAACCCAGCTTAAAAGACATATATAAAAAAATAAAACTTGAGGAAAGAAATTGAAAACGAAGGTGCAACACACCCTCTACAAAGGCACCCACAAATGAGACACTAAAATCCCTTGTATGTCATGAACCCCATCCCCAAGAGTCTTTCCCCGATCTATGCCACTTTGTCCACATGTCTTAGAGAGGGGTCCACTTGGGGAAAAAAGCATAAACCTGAGGTACGATTAACCCAATAGGTTTTTTTGTCAACCCTCCCATGCCTAAAATTGGAAAATTGCATAGGGTCTTTGAGCACTTGTTTATTCTGATAAGGTAGTATGGATGTACATTCTTAGATGGCTCTTTTATTGATTTGATTTACTTATCATGATGCATTTGACTTGAGATCCTTGGAGGGTGCATTCATTGTCTTTGCAGGACCTAGTTGGTGGACAGATTTGGAAGAACAAGCCTAGCTTGGGCATCCTTGGGGCTTGAAGCCCATAGGTTGGATACCATGGCCTGCACATCGGATGATGATGCTAGCCTTTAGAGGCCTGAGGAGATACCATATAGGGCATAACCCAACCCTTATCCAACCCAACGATTTGATCTTGAGGCTAAAACGTCACTTTTGAGGAGGTTGACATCACTCTAGGTCTAGGGCTTGTGGTGGTGGTGTTGTTGCTTGACATTTGGCATGTTTGGATGGAGAGGGGCACCTTGAGGACCTTAGCGCTTGAGAGGGAGGCCTCTTGAGGCCCAACATTTCATCTCCAAGATCAATGATTTGCTAAAGGTGCCAAAATGTTTCCCTAAAGGGGTGACATCATGCTTCTTTAGGGTTTCTTATGTGCATTTTAGGGTTAAATTTGAATTTTATATTGTGAAGGGGAAAAGTAAGGGTTTTTGTCCCCTTAATTTGTGGTTTACCCTAAAATTAGGTGAACAAACACTTGTATTAGGATTTGTATAAATAGAGATCATTTCGTTTCATTTTTATATGAGAACTCTCCCATATTGGAGAGGATTCTTGGCTGAAATTTGCGCCCTACTTGGGAAATTTTGTCTATCTCTCTAGCTACTATCTCTTGCTATGGTTTGCTTTGGTTATTGGATGAAGAAGTAAGGCACTACCTTTATTGTAGACAATTTCTTGCTTTTATGGTAGTTTTTCTTGGTTAAAAGGAGTTTATCTTGTTAATGCTTGGACTAGGCAAGGAATCTTTCATGTTATTTCTTCTTTTCTCGGTCATAAAGTTAATTTGCTAAGTTTTTGGGGAGTATAAGGGCATACAACCCCACTAATCCCATCATATTTGTCTTGGAATAATTTGTTGCATAAAGGAATACTAGGAGGAGTATAAGGGTTTACACCCTCCTAGGGTTTTCCTTAGCTAGTATTGCTTGCCTTGGGGAGTAAAAGGGCTTACACCCCTATCGTGACATGCACTACAACCCTCCATTTTCCATTTGATATTGATTACCTCCATAGAAAATGGAGCCCCTTGTCTTTTCAGCCTAAGATAAATCCTCATAAGTCTCCCTCTCCACCGCAAGATACTTAGAAAACCCATATTTTTACTTGAAAAAAATCATCCAGACTTGGTGTTGAAATCCAAATTTGAAATCGACAAAATTTCTTTTAACTACTCCGAACAGATCAGAGCAGTTACTTCTAAATTCTCTGAATTGTTCGAAGGAGTTATTTCTAACTTCTCTGAACAGTTCGGAGGAGTTACTTCTAGCTTCTCTGAATAGTTCAAAGGAGTTTCTTCTAACATCTCTGAACAATTTGGAGGAGTTACTTCTAAATCCTTTGAATAGTTCGGAGGAGTTTCTTCTAAATTCTCCGAACATTTCGGAGGAGTTACTTCTAACTTTTTCCCCTATATGAAATGATATCACACAAGTTAGAGGAAACTCCTCCGATGTTTTCAAGGGAGTTAACTCTAACTCCTCCGAACACATCAGAGGAGTTCCTCTTAGTGCTTCTGATATTATGAGAGAACTTCATCTTCGTCCCTCCGATCAAACCAACTCCCACCTATCACATTTAATGCCAAAAACAACCTTTTTGCTATACAAACGGAACGAGGTCGTGTTATTGTTATACGATCGTGAGTAATTGAGCAAAGAGCCCCTAGGAAAAAACACGTTGAGCTAAGGGCATCTTGCCCCCTGGACATAATGTGCACACCCCACATGTATCCAAACATGGGATGGAGTTGGTTTCCAGCCGATGTGATCCGGATTTATGTAGGAACACAATGAAATACATAAATACACATAAACGCAGAGATGCAGCGGAAATAAGACTTCATTTCATTAATAACAAATGACTGAAATATGCTTACAGACAGAATGGAAATAAACTAGCTAGTCCAATATGCTTACAGACAGAATGAAAAAAAACTAGCTAGGGCGCTGATAGATTATCTCTGAAAAGAGATAATCCGCTTACTCACATCCGCGGGAGAAGATGATTACAACAAGGCTCTGAGGCATTTTACAATAGACTATAACGCCAAAGTCATAGACATCCAAAAAATCCTAACCCTAGAGATGAAACGCCAAAAGTCAGCGGGCCCCGTTTGGGTAAGTAAGTTAGTACATCAACTTCCTGGGTCAGAATCTCTTTGGCATACGACTCGCTTTTACGCAGATAGCTCGTTGGAAAGGTATCGCCGAGGAGATTAATTTTGGGGCTCAATGATGCCTTTGGCTATCATTGAGAACCTTTGATTCAAAACTTCATTTAGGCCCTCAAAATGGCCCCTAAGTTAAACCCTCGCTAAAAATAGTAAATTGCCAAAATTGCTTTAAAATCAAGCTTTGAGATACGGAAAAGGTGGGTGGCCACCACATCCACCGATCAATCCTCCCTCTCTAGAGCTAATGGTCCCCATTGGCGCTGAGTTCCTCCCAAAGAGATGAGGAAACTTCAACTTGGTCCCTCGGTGAGCCATTTCCGTTTGGTGAAGGAGTTGGCCTCCGCTGACAACTCGATATAGCGTATCCTTTGTTTTCGTGCGGATTGATCTATGCGTATCCATGATCTAATCGGGCTATGGTTTGTTCCACCGATTTACTGTGGGTGTGAGTTGTTCGGCCATGTCGATGTCTAGTAGAGGTGGAAAAGGAATGGCTTATCCACATTGAACACTCCGGGTGCGCACGTTGAATGGTGGAATGTTGAGCTCAAACGATTTATCCCCTTTACAGCTTTGGTGAGGGTGTACAACCCATATCGGGTTTCGACGAAGCTTGTGGTGGGGTCCGCGAGGCGCTCCTTTTGCAAATAAATCCACACTTTGTCGCCCACTTTAGAAGTTGTGCATCACCGGATGTTGATCAATGTGTTGTTTTTACTTAGCATTGGCTCTATCCAAGATGTCAAGAACCTCGTTGGAAAATGTGTTGAATGTGATCAATGAAGTTGTTTTCCTTATCCTCGCATTGACATGAGCTTAATCTTCCTGAGTAGCCACAAAATGGCATGGCTATGTCAATATGGTACGAATCCTAACCTGAAAGGGTCAGAGTTAGTTAAGCCATGAGCCCGAATAGTCGCATTGTACATAGGAGGCTCTCATCCCATGTGCGGGAATGCTTAGAATTGGACATGCACAGGATGCGCACAATAATCTGATTAACGAACTCTGTTTGGCTGTCGGTTTGGGGGTGGAAATAAGAGGATTTAGTGAGCTTGGTGTCCAACACTCCACTCAAAGGTTGTGGACCAAAATGACCGAGGAACCGCATCATTCCGATTTGAGATGATGGACTGTGGGATCCTAAAGTGTACCCACACCTGTCCAAAGAAGAGTGTAGCAGCGGGTTTCTCGGCCAGATATTCTTCTTGAAAGAAAATCATAATGGACATCTTCTAGAATCCATTTAATTACCAAAACACAACATTGCCATGCCAGAAGGAAGGCCCTACATGTAATCCATAAAGATGGAATCCCAAAGCCTAATGGGGGTAGGAATCGGAGTATAGAGGCCTTGTTTCTTTATGGTCGGTTAGGCAATGGCGCAAGAAGTGCAGAACTAGATATACTTGCTGACATCATGCCAAAGTTTCAGATAGTAGAAATGTCGTTGCAGTACTACCACTATATTTTATACACCAAAATGTCCCACTTCCTGACTATAATGAGCTTCCCAAATCATCTTGGCACGCCGCTTGAAGGAACACAGCAGTCCTTAAGTGACAAAGTTGTGGCATCCCTGGAGGTGAAAATTGGGAACTTGCTTATCCACCAATAGCGTATTGTATGTGCGGGTCAATTCTCGATCACTTCAGGTAGAGAAGCTACCAATCTAAGTCTCGCGCTCCACAAGAGTTGAGCATAGTGGTTAGCGCCACAATGGGTGATCGGCTGAGGTAGTTTGTAACATTATTGGTGTTGCCTTTTGTACTTAATGTTCAAATGAAATCAAGTAGGTATGTGGACCACTTCGATGGCGATCGTTCTGCAACCTCCCCTGTGTCTATATGAACTCAAGTAGGTCAGCGGTCTCAGGATGACCGCTTCCTTTCCCAAAATGTATCGCTTCCATTGCCGACAAGCCCGCATTAACGGAATACATTTCTTTGTCATGGTGGATACTCGCAATCGTGTCTTAAAGTGTCTCACTATGATATGCCACCGATGCCCATGTTGGCGTTGACTGGCCCAAAAGCATAGTCAGAGGCATCCGCCTCGATCTCAAATGGTTGTTGTAAGTCCGGTAATGTGAGCATTGGTGCATAGAAGAGGTGATGTTTCAACTCTCTGAACGCCTTCGCTGGAGATTCGTACTAAAAGAATTTTTCTTTAGCCCTTGCGACTCGACTCAAGCGGGCCAAGTGATATTATAACCAACACAAACTTTACAGAAATTGGCAAGACCTAAAAATCTACTCTGAGCTCCGTTAGGGTGCGGTTGGGGTCAGCCAACTTAATGACTTGGATCTTGCTGGATCCACATGCACCCCTTACTCATCAATAATGTATCCCGATACACACCTCGGGTTGCGCCAAAAGTGCATTTCTCCAAATGGCACACAACTTGTGTTGTCAGCAGTTGTTTGGAGGACCCATCGGATATGGTGGAGGTGCCTTCCCAAGTCCGGCTGAAGATTAGAATGTCCAAGTACACCACTACAAATGAGCTGGTGAACGGTCAGCAGGATGTCGTCCATTGGCCTCATGAAGGTTGCAGGGCATTCACAACCCGAAGGCATGACCAACCATTTGAAAAGGCCCCTCTTGGATTTGAATGCAGTCTTCAACACATCAAAAGGTTCGATTGGTACCAGAGACCTGCATCAAGTCGATATTGATGAAATATTTTGCCCCCTTTGAGTTGGTCCAGAAGGTCATCATCCGCGGATCGGGTACCTATTCCTAACAATGATCTTGTTCGCCCGATAGTCATCAAAGAGTCTCCAAGTCCCAATCCTTTGCACCAATACGACGGCCTCCCACAGTAATATGAACTCGCCTAATGTGACCTTCTCAAATGTTCTCATGAATCGCTTCTCTTGATTTTGTCATTCTAGGACAGAGCTCTAAGATGGGTCCATTGGGTACCGGGGTCGATCGATGGAAGCTTGACTGCAAGAGGCACCCCTGCGCGGGAGGTGAAGATGTCCTCAGATTCCACGAATTCATTATCCATCCGTTGTTTTCATGCAAAGGGGGGCCTTGTCTCGAGGTCATGGCCACAATATTCCACTTTCCCCGAGGGAGGATCATCGTGAAAACAAATTTCCCGGGTTTGGAAATGAGCTTACCACATTGTTTTCCTTCTTGCGCGAACTAAAAGAGATAGTGGTAGGCTTTTCGGCATATCTCCTGGGTGATCCCCTGCATGTTCTTTTATTGCCCAAAGTGATAATAACAATCAAGGCTTAGACTCCATACACAACATGTCGCCTACGGGGCACGGGGTTGGCCTAATAATACATCGTGAAACATCAAGAGTGAGCAATGCTCACATAATACCCTCATCTCGTGAAGGTTTGATGTTGTAGGAAGGCGAGACATTGTCGACCGGATGCGAGTGTCCTTCCTTGGCGAAGCAATTCGATGGTGTATGGTTGTGGTGCTTCGGTCGGTAAGCCTTAACCGCCACTATTCTACCGCAGATGAGGTTCTTCGCCCACGCCGATAATGAACCGCACCGTTTCCACCACATCTTGGAATGGAAGAGACGCCCGCCTCCTCCGGATCTTCTCGGGTTCCTCCTTCGATCTCGCGGTGGTACCTGGCGGGCGCTAGTCAGACGATAACTGGCTTCCCCACATTCCTCTCTTGTCGTTCGATTCTAGCTCCTTATACGCATCTCATCTTGTTTCAACCCTGCCAAGGATCGCTACGGGACACTCACTTGTGTTGTGAGTGGAGTTTTGAGTGGAACTCACACCACTTCCCGCGGTCCTTTGGCTTTGTGGTGTTGTTCTTTGCTTGTGGCTTTGGTGGGTTGTCCTGGCCCACCTCACCTTGTCTTGGTCCTTTGTTTTGTGATTTGGGAGTACCTTTCTCGGTGGCTTCCGATTTATGCAACTCCAAAGTCTCGCTTCTTCTGCTTGAACTTCTACTCAATCTTGGCAGAATATCGCGATGCCCCAAGTGAGGAGATGTCGGTGAACTCCATTTCCTCCCCGAATGGCGGCGTAAACAACTCAGCAGCATTTAACACCAATGTCCAATCTTGATACCAACCTTGTACGAGGGTATGAAACGTGATTCGGCCATCTCATGCAATATCTTATCCCTTTGCTGCCGTAACGAAGTCCATTGTATGTATTTGTCCTCATAGTTTCACCGATAATATTAATACCTTGACATGCCTCGAAAGAATTCCAAGTGGGTGCTACCGAGAACAGAGAGGGTTCCCACTCACCTTCTTGTTCAGTGGGTTTCTCACCAGTCCTTGACATGGGTGGTGGCTTTGAGGAGTGCGAAATAATCTTTTCTCGATCGAAAAGTCATGAACTGAGAAACATCCTTCTAACAGATTCAACCATCTATCTACTTACATATGCATCTATCCGCCACAAATATGGGAATGTAAAGTTTACTTGTACCTTAAAAGGAGTGGCACCTCCAGAGTGGTTTCTGGATGTCGATGCACCGCCAATTGGAATTTGTTGAAGAATCTGGGAAAAGTTTTCATCATCGTGTTCCTTTGTTTCGAGGGCCTCCTCGAGCAACATTTTGATAGGGATGCTCCGCTTTTCCTCATCTTTTCTTCCCCATGGGTGGTCGTCAGGTTTGACGAGGTCGATCTTGCAAAGGATCAACCTTCAGACGAGTCCAACTCCTTATACCCCATCTCGCTAGACATGCAAAGAAGGATCGAGAATGAGCGCATCGGCCCGATACCACCGATCCTGATTTATGTAGGAACACAATGAAACATGTAAATACATTATAAACGCAGAGATGTGCCAGAAATAAGATTCTCATTCCCATTAATAACAAATTAATAAAATATGCTTACGCATTTAATGGAAATAAACTAGCTAGGGCCTTGTAGCTTATCTCTCAGAAGAGATGTCTCATACTGTGATCCTGAGAAGATGATTACAATGAGGCTCTAGGAGGCATTTTACAATAGACGAAATGCCAAAGTCATAGACATCCAAAAACCTTAACCCTAGGAGATGAAGCACCAAAAGTCATGTGGGCCCCGTTTGGGTAAGTTAGTACATCAACTTCCCGGGGTCGTAACTTTTGCATACGATCTCCGTTTTGGGCGTGTGATAGCTCATTGGAAAGGTATCGTAGAGGATATTCATTTTGGGGGCTCAATGATGCCTTCGGATATGATTGAGAACCTCGATCTCAAAAAACCTTCATTTAGGCCCTCAAAATGGCCCCGGAAGTTAAAACCTGCTAAAAATAGTAAATTGCCAAAATTGCCAGAAAACTGTTTTGAGCCAGTCAGAAAAGGTGGGTGGCCACCAATATCCACCTGGATCACGATGCCTCAATCCACATCTATTGCAAAGTGCTATGGGAGCACAAATACCGTATGAAATACCAAAGAATTTGCGAGCACTTCCTTGCTCCTTTATATGAATTTATATTTTGCACCACCCTTCCTTGTAAGACAGACAAAGCTGTAACGGTCATAAGAAGGATCAGGGATTGTTATATAATAGAGTATGACACTTATATAACGATATATGGTGCGATGAAGCTTCCCCACCTACTTCCACGATTTGTACCTGACAAGCTCATCCTTCAGGAAGTAGTGTACCAGACCATTATATATGGGGTTGGAGGAATGTTATACAGGTGTAAGAAAGCGACATGGCCCCCAATACCTTTATACGTCAGCAATTATTTCTTTGAGAATACCAAACAAGCCCAAGTAGAGGTAGATATCTTGATTTCCTATCACTTTGTAGAGGAGAGATTAAGAAGACACGATCCTAGAAATATTGTAAGGGAACACTTCAATAGAGTCAGACTCACTTATGAGTATACTAATCATTTCTGGGAAGAAGAGGAGGTGCATCAAAATGCTAGAACATACGACGAAGTCATTTCCAATAGGTGTGGCCAACCAAAGGGAAGGATCATCGACGAATAAGCAACAAGAGAGGCGGCCCGAAAAGAAGCATAACAAGACAAAGTTGTGAGATATTCTCCCATCTCTATCTGGACTCATTCAGGGGTTGTCGAGGAGGAAGAAAAGACAACAGATAAAAGGAGGAGGGATAAATAAAAGGTGTTAAAAAAGAAGAAAGATGCCAAGAAGAAACAAAAGGTTGAGGCCGACAAAGCAAAAGCCAAAGCTGAAGCTGAAGCAAAATCTGTTGCAAAAAGAGAAAAAGAACTAGCAGAAGTAGCAAGAGTGGTAGCAGAACTAGAAGAGAAAGCAATAAAGGAAGCGACCAACAAAGTTGTTGAGGAAGAGAGACAAATTAAAAATGCAAAAAACAGAGGGGATGGCACACACCCCATGCATGTATATATCCCAGGAACATCTATCGCAGACACATAGGCAGATACAACAGACAATGGTTGAGGCCTTGGACTTTGGGAGCCGTTCCAACTAGCTGAAGTGCTAGATCTTAGAAGCTTCACGTATGACAGTAAAACTGGTAGGATTGTCCAAGAACGAGTTAAGAAGATGTCGATGACAGAAGGGGCTCCTATATCAATTTTCACTCAGGTACCAGTCATGGGATATATTAGAAAGGATCATGTGGCAACAACTAGAGCCTGTTTTGCATTCATGGATGCCAATATAGATAACATCCATAGGTTATGGAAATAAAATGAAGAGAAGGAGTTAAGGATCAGGGAACTCAAAGAAAATCTTCAATAGATAAATGTTGACGAGAGAAGCCTCCAAAGCTTCAAAGTCAATGTTGAAAAAGTTAGAAATGACTTAGAAGGTTCCATTATTTACATGTACACCCATCTACATATTTTCCAAGATGGGACTGCAGTATTCATTGACCAAAACAACCAGATACAAATGAAGCTGGCACATTAAAACACTATTCGCGAAGGTAGCTGACATAGATAGATGGATAGAGGAAAATACTATTGCACCTCCTGAGTTATATAAGCCATCAAAATATGGGAGGAAGGCTGACTTGTACGCATTGGATCACTACCAAAAGATAGGATAGAGAGTTGATCGAGAAGTAACAAAATCTATGGCATTATCTTCAAGGATCCATAAAGTTGCTCAGGAATTGATAAAAAATGGCCGCCTCCCAAGGTTAGATGAGCTTGGAAAGAACCTAGTGGTGTAAGAAATGGTAAATGCAGTTTAGGATATCACAAATCGAAGGAAACAAATAGTTGAAGCAACTACCTTTGTTTCCACCAACCTTATTAATCAACATCTGCTACAACCGGTTAAGCTTCATACGATGGTACAGGATTTCATGACAAAGTTAAAGAAGGATACGAGCACCCTCGATGATAGTATTGCTATGAAAAATGCAACATCAGGGAAGCTGACATACATGAGGATTGAATCACTCTATGACCAGTTGGAAGTTTGGACGATCTACCTCAGAAGCAAAATTTCATAGGAAAAGGACATAACACCTGCCCTTTATTTCGTCCTTTTCCTAACTACTCTAAATTTCATCCCTTTTGCACAGTTGTCACTAGGGAAGGGAAGATGAACCATTTTGTAACTACCTCTTAAAGAAGAAGACGAAAAGACACATGGGAGTTACTAATTTTCGTGTAAAATAGGATAGAAGCTCATTTGAAAAGGAACTTTGGGATTTTCAAGCATTGTGTAGACCCAAGAATTTTTTTGAGAACATATGCTTTGCTAACTAATATTGAGAAGCCCTCAGGGCCAACATATTATAGAAGGAATTTTGCGTAGAAACGGATCAGAGCTTTGAACTACTTCAAATGAAGATAATTAGTGTTTCTATGGACTTTAAGAATGCTTGTTTGTTATAGATTGATTCTCATACAATCTTTGTTATTCTGCAGTGATTGATCTTTCTTTGAATATTTCAATGCCTTGAGATTTGTGGGTTATTATTATATACATTATTGTGATCTAGATTAATCTGATTATATACATTTGTATGCACTTGTATCCAATATTTCTCTTTTGTTGCAACTAATTGTATAAAAGTTGAGTAAGATTTTGGTTGCATTTATAACTCACCGGTTACTCTAGTGTGCTCCTAGCTAGAATAGTTTAGCATAGATTAGTAATAGATTAGTTGTCTTTCCATACATAGTCTTCATCTACATCTTTGCATTGCATTATCACCATCCATCCACCCCCACTGGTACACTAGACCGTAACCGGTAAGAAAACCAAAAGACAAAAACAAATGGCAGCCAGGACAAATTCCGGATGGGAATCCTAATTCAGACGATGTATAGTCTAGTTGGGACAATATACCGGGGAGTACCCCTTACTGTTTTCGGGTGAATTCATACCCGTCAACATAATTGGCACTATAAGGAGGGCCATATTTTATGGCTTATATACATGAATTCAACAATAACTTAAATCAATCTTCAATGAGTAATCCCAACCCTCAATGTACCTTGTTTCCTTGATTCGAGTCTGAACAAGAAGTTATTTACGAGGACTCAAAGCCTAATTTTGGAAGTGCTTCTGGTAGTCGTGAAATACATACCGAGACTTGGTTTTGCATACCATGGGAAGATCTCCATGAAAACCGTAGAATTACACGTGCTTACGCAAAGCTGCTTAGGAAGCTGTTGAGGGGTCCTAAATCCCTTTAACTCAATAGTAGGAACCAAACCCGCCACCGAGGCCCAATTAGACTCTGCAGCGTTTAATGGTGGAATGGTTCTCCAGATCTTGCGATCCGACCAATTAATCGATGGGCTTTACGTAGTGATTGATAGGGTGTTTTCTTGTGAAAGCTCCTCCTTCAGTTCAAACATTCTCTTTTTGTATTTTGTCTTATAGGTGGGACCGATACAAGATAAAAGCTGGTATAAATCAACTGGGTAACAAAGTGGGAAAGATTAACTACTGGGGAAGGCTGAGCTTGGGATAACCGACGTGCTCAAACATGCAGACAACGATTCTTACACCTACAACAAGCCTAGTACTAATACATTAACTTGTTGGTGTTCCAATTATTGACTCAAATAAGATTATTAGGAGAAAACATACATGCAATAAACAATAGCAAGAAAATAGGTTCCTTAACTCTTATCATTAATCACATATTAACACAACGATTTACTTTTCATCATTAAATATAAGAACTATAAAAATATTGAATCAAATAACTTATCAACAGATTCAGAGGCTCTTACTCGTTACAACATCCATTCATGAGATAAAAACAAAAATAATTCTTCTTTAGATCCAATCACACATGCTTTTGATGAAAAACACAAACTTGTCTCAGGTCCTAAACAAGACTTCTCAATTAAGGTAGCTTCGAAATAGTTCTTTACAAATCCAAAAAATGAGGGTCTTTGCAACAACCAAGGACCCTCAAAACATTCAAACACCCCCTATTTAACAAAGTTGCAGAGGTTCTCGTCCTTAAGGGACTGAGACCTAATTTTAGGTAACTGTTCGTAAAACAAATTATTAACTTGACTATGACACTAGACTTAATCAACAGGAGTGGACACACAAAAGACCACTCTTGTATCTAATCTAAGAAAATGTTGGAATTAATCAATTAAAAACCACTACTGTCTCTGACACAGAACTGATGCATGCGCTGGAGGAACTAACTCAGCAGAAAATCAGCCTTGGAGTGATAGAACAGAGCTCTGTGTTGAGTAATGGCATGCTTGCAAGCTGTTGGAGGTCACTGGAGACAATTGGCTGCATGAGCAAAGTCTGCTGAAGTGTTCTGGAACCAATCTATGTCGACTTGTGACTGAGACTTAACTCTCTGTCTGTGTCTGAGGTTTCAGAAGCTAAGCGCACTATGTATCGATTGTAACTAACCCTTCTCCCTGCTTTGATTGTGATGACCTGGTTGTGAACATGAATATGTGGAGGCGAGCATCCAATAGGAAAATAAGATGCGTGGAGGTGATAAGTGATATGGGGAGTAGTCGGGGGGAACAAGTGG
The DNA here is from genome assembly GCA_010110895.2 of Picea sitchensis. Taxonomy (NCBI): domain Eukaryota; kingdom Viridiplantae; phylum Streptophyta; class Pinopsida; order Pinales; family Pinaceae; genus Picea; species Picea sitchensis. The sequence goes on from SNQJ01S0001199.1 coordinate 67,363, forward strand.
CGAAAGTTGAGCGGTAGCGGGAGTGTCAGTGGAGGTGACGTGGTGACCTGATGTCATATAAGCACGTGATTGTGGAAGTTGTCGAGGGTGGTTTGGGTTCACATCGCCTTTGGGCCCGCAATCCCCCACAAACTGCCACGTACCCTTCCAACAATACCATGGTTCCAATTGCGGGACCACTTTGGAAAATTAACGTTCAAGCAGTTTACGTCCCCGCAATGCAGTGTGGCTGTCAATCATGTCGCAATCTGTGATTCAGGTGATATTCCTTCCTTACCTGCTGCGAGGATCAATGGTACTGGTTGATTTGAGATCAATGGTCCGCAATTACTTTGGGAGTTCGGGCTTCGGGCCTTTTTAATGCAAATTTCTTACCATCCTTCAAAGTGTCGTATTTTCGAAGTGAGAGATTTGCCTCCATGTGGCCTCTGGCTCTAGAAGATCCAAATTCACTTTAGGAGTTTTCATCTCCTTGCTCACGCAATCCTCTAAAGTGTCGTATATCTAAACTGAGGGATCTGTCGCTGCGTGTCCTCGTTGATGGATGGTCAAGATTCACTTTGGGACTTCAGGCTTTTTAGAAGTTTATGAATGCTGTGCTCGGAAATCTCCCATAGTGGTATGGGCTACGAAGTGACATTGTGGCCTGATGTCATATGATGTCACGACTGCTGATGTGTCATGGAAAGAAGGGTGACACGTGTCACGTGGAAATGGGCGAATGACACAACCAAATGACCTGAAATGAGTGCGAAATGTCATGATTGATGAGTGTGCCACGTGTCATGATTGATGAGTGCCACGTGCTATGACTGATGAGTGCCACGTGCTTCGACACTTCGGGATTTGGGAGTTTTGGAATGTGAGGCATGAAGTTCTCCTGAAGTAGTACGACCCCGAAGTGACATGGCAGTCTCTTGTTACTTCGGGACTTCGACAATTTGAGACTTCGGGTAATTCTTGCTCTAGTGCTTCGCAAATCTCCCAGAGTGCTAAGTCTCCGAAGTGAAGGATTTGCCTCCACGTGTCCTAGTTGATGGGTGGTCCAGATTCACTTCAGGACTTCGGGATTTTATGAATGTTGTGCTTGGAAATATCTCGGAGTGGTAAGTCTTTGAAGTGAAGGATCTGCCTCCACGTGTCCTCGTTGATGGATGGTCTAGATTCACTTCGGGACTTCGGGAGTTTATGAATGTTGTGCTTGGAAATCTCCCAGAGTGGTCCGTCTTGGAGTATTATTTTTTTGAAACTGATTACGGTTGTTACAAAGCACAAACTTCTGAGATACCATCAGAATTACAATTAGGCCTTCGTCCACGAATCCATAATAGCGCATTTCTAGTACTAACTAACTTAGGATTTCATTTGACTAACACAACTAATGTTTTTGACATGTGGACCATGTTCTTTGATGGCTCTAAAACACTGGATGGAGCTGGAGTAGGATGTGTTCTAATCGATCCTAGTCAAGGAAAAACACTAATATCATGCCACTTAGAGTTTGAATGTACCAACAACATTGTTGAACATGGAGCCTTAATTCAGGGCCTTAAAAAATCCATTGATCTTCAGGAACATATCTTAAGGTGTTTTGTGATTCGAAAATTGTAGTTCGACAGTAAGAAACACTATTCATTGTCCTTCTCCACATATAAAGGCTTACCATCAAGAGGTATGGAATCTGATTTATTCGTTTGATGCATTTAATATTTCTTCTATACCTCGTGATCAAAATATAGATGCCAATATACTGGCCAATTCAACATCTAGATTTATGCCCACTTATGATGGTTTTTCGGTTGAAATGATGTGTTTCGAAAAACGTGTTAACTCCTGAGAATTTATTTGATTTACAATCCAAGTTCAGGAGGCAAACCAATCCGAAGACCAACAACTCCACTATGATGCATTTCTTGGTCAATTTGGGAACATCTGAGTAGCCTAAATATGTTAATCTAGGCACCTACTGTTCAGATTCATAAAAGTACACATTCACGAAACTATTCAAGAAGTATCAAGATGTTTTTGCCTAGACGTATGATGATTTGAAAATGTATTATACATGAATTATACAACATATAATTCCCATCAAAGAAGCGATCAAGTCGTTCCAACAAGAGCTTATAAATATACATCCGACTCTCGAACCTCTGATACAAAAATAACTTAGGAAATTATTGGATGCATGAATCATTTTCAAAGTGAGACATTTGACTTGGGTCTCTAATATCATGCCCGTAAGAAAGAAGTTGGGAGAAATAAGAATCTATATAGATTTCAGGAATCTCAATCGCACTTCCGACAAAGACGATTACCCAGTTCCACCAATGGAACAAATTATGCAACTCGTCTCTGGATCCGAAGTATTCTCTCTATTAGATGGGTTTTCAGGATACAATTAGGTTCTCGTGGTAGAACCAAACCGATTAAAAACTACCTTCCAAACCAAATGGGGAACTTATGCTTACAGATGGATGCCCTTCGGTCTAATCAATGTAGGAGTTACCTTCCAAAGGACAATGGATATTTCTTTTAAGGGATTAATCAGTCAAAGCGTTGTAGTCTACCTAGATGACGTGACAATTTATTACTAAAAATGGGAAGACCATCCGAAGCATCTGAAACATATTTTTGAACGATACAAAAAATATGGGATTTCTCTAAACCCCAAGAAGACCGTCTTTTCTATTTCAGAAGGAGTTTTGCTAGGCCACATCATTTCTAAAGATGAAACTTCAGTGGATTCAGAAAGAACCAAGGCTATTCTACAAATTGCACCACCAGACAACAATAAGTCTATGCAATCGTTCTTTGGTAGAATAAACTTTGTTAGAAGGGTTGTTCCAGATTTTGCAGAGATTGTAAAGCCATTTCAAAGAATGATAAAAAAGGACATTCAGTTTAAGTGGACACCATTGGAGAAAGGAGAATTCAGAAACATTAAATATTCTCTAGCCCCTTCTCCATCTTTGTGGAGTCGATATTTCTCCAGAGATTGTTTGTTGTATACATTCGCTTCCGATATCTCCCTAGTAGTAGTGCTCACACAAAAAGATGAACAAGGAGATGAATACCCCGTCACATTTATGAGCACTGGGTTACAAAGTGTTGAACTGAATTATCCTTCAGTGGAGAAGAAAGCTTTTGTTATCCATAAATCCATCAAACAATTTAGACCTTATATCCTACAAAATCATACTAAAGTCATCGTTCCACACCTAGAAGTAAGGTCTTTATTCGTTCAAAAAGAACTGGCTGAAAGGTGAGGGAATTGGATAACAACTCTACAAGAGTACGACCTTGAATTTAAACATGCTAATATTGTGAAAGTTTAAGGCTTATGTAAGTTAGTGACACAAGGAGCTAACAATGAAGAACAAGAAGAGGATAGTAGGCAAGATGAACCTATAATGTATACTCAATAGGTTCCATATGTCTTAGCCATTGAAGGATCGTATTACAATGATCTTAAATATTATTTGCAACATAACACTACTCTAGAACACCTCAGTGCTAAGCAGAAAAGAGCACTGCGACTAGAATATTTACAGTATTAGTGGTTACATGGCATCTTGTTCAGAAAAGTTTATGATGGAGTGTTACTTAGATGCCTAGAAAGACAGGATTTTGATAATATCTTGAAAGATATGCACGATGGACTAGCCGAAGGTCATTTTTAGGAGACACAATAGCCCACAAAGTGCTGAGAGCAGGGTACTACTGGCCCACAATCTTTAAAGATGTTCATTTATACTTAAGGAGCTATGAAGCATGTAAGAAAACTGTGGGAAGGGAACATAAAGCTGCTTTTCCTCTGCAACCTGTAGCAGTAGAAGAACCCTTTGAATAGTGGGGTCTAGATATCATTGGTGAGATAAATCCTCATTCATCCAAGCAACACAATATATTCTGACCGCTACTGATTATTTCACACGTTGGATTGAAGCAATACCTTTAGTCAAAGTGAATGAGGAGGTAGTAATAAATTTTCTCGAGCAACATATTACCACGAGGTTTGGAATTCCTAACTCTCTAGTGTTTGATAATGCTACTTATTTCCCATCCTTGAAATTATCTGAGTATACGTTGGAAAAAGGGATCATTTTAAAATACTCGTCCAATTACTATCCCTAGGGAAATGGCTTAGAAAAATCTACAAACAAGAACATCATTATATCCTTAAATGAACCATGGTTGATCACCAAAGAAATTGGCACAATGAATTACAAAATTCTCTCTAGGAAGATAGTGTCACTCCTAAAACTTCCATCAGAACTTCACCTTACTTCCTTGTGTATGGGAAAGAAGTCGTTCTACCCTCGAACACATACCTACCTTCCCTCCAACTCACACAATATTCTCGGGGTAGAGAATGTCCTGTCATCCAAAGTCGTATTGATACCTTGTTGAACCTTGAGGAAATACGTGACAAAACCAAAAGCAAGTTTGAAGCTCACCAAAAAATAGTAAAATGTATTTGGTTTGATAAGAATTCTGCTGGTGAGAAAGAGTTCCAAGTTGGGGACTTAGTTCTAAAATGGGACAAGTCACATGAAGATAAAGGGAAACATTAAAAATTCCAACAACTTTGTTTTTGTCCCTACCTCATTAAAGAAAATATTGGCCAAGGAACTTTTCGATTACAAAACCTTTAGGGGGAAATTGACTCTCTCCATGTTAACGACCAAATCCTCAAACACTACATCAGTTAGCCATTGAGGCTATTGATCACTTGCACACAAATAAATCATGATTCTGATTTTCCTTTTATTTTGTTTCTTTAGTTAGGTTGGTTTTTTTAATCTTTTGGATTACTAGCATTTTCCTTTATCCTTCTTAATGGTTTCCTTTGTGATTTTGAAGTTCTCACAACTTAGCCCAGACAGATCACATGTCTAAACGTAGTACATCTGGTGCAGATAGCCTAAACATCTATGTAATATGGTGTAAAATCTTCATATCTCCCTAGACATGTAAGCCCTTTACAAACTATCACAAGTCAAGATCTGGTGGATGAACATAGCTTATCAATACGAGAAGACACTGGAAGATTAGAGAGCCAAGAGACTTCATTGAACAACAAATTGATATGTTATACGAGCTAAACGAAAACGATCTAGATGAAATGTTCGTAGTATACTAGGAATTGCAACTTAGGAAGTTTGCTCATCCATAATCAAGTTAGCATATCTCACCATCACAAGTGCCATCCCTAGTGCCTTTAAAGGTTAACTGGAATCCCCCCATCCACCTATCTCTCTAAACAAAAGAGAATCAAATATTATAAAATGTAAAGGCTTGAGGAAAGGTTTTCTAGATCACATGGGACATGCAAGTATCTTTGTCGGGGCTATGGACGCTCTCTGACTATGAAATCGACAAAAAATCTTCTAACTTCTCCGAACAGTTTGTAGGAGTTACTTCTATCTTCTCCGAAAAGTTCAGAGGAGTTTCTTCTAACTTCTCTGAATAGTTCAGAGGAGTTACTTCTAACTTCTTCGAACAATTTAGAGGATTTACTTCTAACTTCTCTGAGCAGTTCAGACGAGTTTCTTTCTTCTGCCCCGATATGAAATGATATCGCACAAGTTAGAGGAAACTCCTCCGATGTGCTCGAAGGAGTTAACTCTAAATCCTTCGAACACATCGAAGGAGTTCCTCTAATTGCTTCCGATAAAAGACTCAAAATTGGCAATAAAAGGATTGAGAGGCATCAACCATAAGTCCCAACCCAACTTACAAGGCATATATAAAAGAATAAAACTTGAGGAAAGAAATTGAAAATGAAGGTGCAACACACCCTCTACAAAGGCACCCATAAATGAGACACTAAAATCCCTTGTATGTCATGAACCCCATGCCCAAGAGTCTTGCCCCCATCCATGTCACTTTGTCCACATGTTTTAGAGAGGGGTCCACTTGGGAAAACAAGCATAAACCTGAGGTACGATTCACCCAATCGGTCGTTTTGTCAACCCTCCCATGCCTAAACTTGGAAAATTCCATAGGGTCTTTGGGCACTTGTTTATTCTGAAGAGGTATTCTGGATGTAAATTCTTAGATCTCTCTTTTATCTATTTGATTTATTTATCATGATGCATTTGACTTGATATCCTTGGAGGGCGCATTCATTGTCTTTGCAAGACCTAGTTGGTGGATAGATTTGGAAGAACAAGCCTAGCTTGGGCTTCCTTGGGGATTGAATCCCACATGTTGGATAGCATGGCCCACACATTGGACGACATTGCTAGCCTTTAGAGGCCTGAGGAGATACCATATAGGACATAACCCAACCCTTAGCCATCCCAACGATTTGATCTTGAGGTTAAAATGTCAGTTTTGAGGAGGTTGACGTCACCCTAGGGTTAGGGCTTGTGGTGGTGGTGTTGTTTCTTGACACTTGGCATGTTTGGATGGAGAGGGGAAACTTGAGAACCCTAGAGCTTGAGAGGGAGGCCTCTTGAGGCCCAACGTTTCATCTCAAGGATCAACAATTTGCTAAAGGTGCCAACACATTGCCCTAAAGGGGTGATGTCATGCTTCTTTAGGGTTTCTTATGTGCATTTTAGGATTAAATTTGAATTTTATATTGTAAAGGGGAAAAGTAAGGGTTTTTGTCCCCTTGATTTGTGGTTACCCTAAAATTAGGTGGACAAACACTTGTATTAGGATTTGTATAAATAGAGATCATTTCATTTCATTTTTATATGAGAACTCACCCATATTGGAGAGGATTCTTGGCTGAAATTTGCGCCTTACTTGGGAAATTTTGTCTATCTCTCTAGCTACTATCTCTTGTTATGGTTTGCTTTGGATATTGGATAAAGAAGTAAGGCACTACCTTTCTTGTAGACAATTTCTTGCTTTTATGGTAGTTTTTCTTGGTTAAAAGGAGTTTATCTTGTTAATGCTTGCACTAGGTAAGGAATATTTCATGTTATTGCTTCTTTTCTTGGTCATAAAGTTAATTTGCTAAGTTTTTGGGGAGTATAAGGGCATAAAACCCCACTAATCCCATCATATTTGTCTTTGAATAATTTGTTGCATAAAGGAATACTAGGAGGAGTATAAGGGTTTACACCCTCCTAGGGTTTTCCTTAGCTAGTCTTGCTTGCCTTGGGGAGTAAAATGGCTTACACCCCTGTTGTGACAGGAACTACAACCCTCCATTTTCCATTTGATATTGATTACCTCCCTAGAAAATGGAGTCCCTTATCTTTTCAGCCTAAGAGAAATCCTCATAAGTTTCTCTCTCCACCTCAAGATACTTAGAAAACCCATATTTTTACTTAAAAAAAATCATCAAGACTTGGTGTTGAAATCCAAATTTGAAATTGACAAAATTTCTTTTAACTACTCCAGACAGTTCAGAGTAGTTACTTATAACTTCTCCGAATAGTTCAAAGGAGTAATTTCTAACTTATCTGAACAGTTCGAAGGAGTTACTTCTAGCTTCTCTGAACAGTTCAAAGGAGTTTCTTCTAACATCTTCGAACAGTTCGAAGGAGTTTATTCTAACTTCTCCGAACAGTTCGAAGGAGTTACTTCTAAGTTTTTCCCCTATATGAAATGATATCACACAAGTTAGAGGAAACTCCTCTAATGTGTTCAAGGGAGTTAACTCTAACTCCTTCGAACACATCAGAGGAGTTCCTCTGATTTCTTCTGATATTATGAGAGAACTTCATCTTTGTCCCTCCGATCACACCAACTCCCACCTATCGCATTTAATGCCCAAAACCACCTATATAAATGGAACAAGGTCGTGTTATTTTTATCTGATCATGAGTAATTGAGAAAAGAGCCCCTAGGAAAAAACACGCCGAGCTACCCCGTTCAATCTTGCCACCTATCCCTACTCACCATGTGGCATCAGGTTTCAGGTAAGGGAATCTTACCTTCTTTAGTGTAAGGTTAGGGTTAGGTCTCTTCTCGATATCTTAAATTTCACTTTGGTTCTTGTTTCATTACCCTAACTGGAAATTTTTTTCCCCTCTTGTTGCCTTACCTTTGGCCATTTCCTTAATCGGTGCATGCAATGCAATGCACTCCTTCCAATTTTATCAATTGTCTTTTGCTCAAATACGTCGTCCAATCGGTCTAAATTTCTATCGTAACAACACCTTTGTCCATTCTTATGACCGAGTGTACTTACAAGCCCTAAAATCCTACACAAACCCTTTTGATTTCATAATGGTTCCGAATGAATAGAACTCTAAGAAACTCCCAACCTTTGAGCCTACCTTTGGTCTCCCCTTGAAATCGCCATACTTTACTCGCAGAAAGCGCTATTTTTTAAAAATATCAGAATATTTCAATCTAACTCCTCTAAACACATCAAAGGAGTTATTACTAACTCCTTCAATGCGTTTAGGAGAGCTGAATACTTTTCCACCAATCAACTCTGAGTACTTGAAAACAACCCTTCTGACCATATCAAAGGAGTTACTTTCAAGTGCTCTGATATTTACTATGAGACTTAATATAAGTCCTTCAATGACCCATCGGGGAAGTTGGAATTAAATCCTCCAACCTCATTGGAGGAGTTATTGCTAACTCCTCCGATGCGATCATAGGAGTTGTCCTTAACTCTTCTGATCGCTACTCTCTCAATCTTTTTCCACTTTATTAGAGCACTTAATAATAACTTCTCTTATCTGTATCGGAGAAGTTAATTCCTTGGCCTTCGATTTCATTTTCAAGCCTGGCATCTAGCCTTTCACATCCAAATTTTTACCAAGGTGCTTAAGCATTGTCTACTTTCAATCTTTTTAGCTGCACTTAAACTAGTACATCACATCTTGTTATTATTTCCTAAACTTATCTTTTTGGCAGGTACAAACATGTCACCGAGGAAGAACACGACAGACAAAGTATCTGGAGTTGAACCCTCTGGAAGCTCCATACATGTAGGAGAGGTTGAAATATTCGGGGCTATATATGACGATACAACTAGACTTCTAGAAAAGGATGGGGAAAATATGAAATGGGGGGAAGTGTACTACATTTTTAAGAAGTCAAATTTCTCTACAGAAGCAGTAGATCCAAATGAACTCCAGGTGTTCAAGAATATCATAAAATCATAAATCTTCATGGTGGAAGTACACCCAACGGTCTTCCCCTGCATAGACGCCATTTCATGGATTTTGAAGAACATCGATATATGTAGTCGATATGTCTGCAATGCACGAAAGGAAGCTATTGCTTCAGTTCGACCAAAATTTCTAGCTAAATGTTATCACATTGAAGAAGGTAATAAAATATTGGAAAACAATCTCCTTAGTGAATTTGAATATATGCCGAAATAATTGTTTCCCAAATGGTATAGGGCAGACTAACAATTTAAATACAGGCCTGAGAGTTGGTACCCTACGACTAACTTAAGAAGGCCCTAACAGTATTTGGTGGCCATGCTGTGCAAACCATATGGGGAGCCAAACACAACCTAATTCTCCCTATCATACAGGCCCTTGATTTATTTTTGCGCATATGTAGGTGTTTCATTCAATTGGGAAGATATATTGTCTGAAAATCTCACTGGTTCCATCTCTACAATAACACAAGCACGACCAGGAACATTTCCTAGTTTCCATGTGTCCTCGTACCTCCTGGACATAATGCGCACACCCCACAGGTATCCAAACATGGGATGGAGTTGGTTTCTAGTCGATGCCTCAATCCACATCTATTGCAAATTTCTCTAGGAGCACAAATACCGTACGAAACACCAAAGAATTTGCGAGCACTTCCTTGCTCCTTTATATGAATTCATATTGTTCACCACCCTCCCTTGTATGACAGACAAAGCTATAACGATCATAAGAAGGATCGGGGACTGGTATATAATAGAGTATGACACTTATATAAGGATATATGGTGCGATGAAGCTGCTCCACCTACTTCCATGATTTGTACCTAACAAGATCATCCTTTAGGAAGTCGCGTACCAGACCATTATACATGGGGTTGGAGGAATGTTGTACATGTTTAAGAAAGCGATATGCCCCCCAATACCTTTATACGTTAGCAATTATTTCTTTGAGAATACCAAACAAGCCCAAGCAGAGGTAGACATCTTACTTTCCTATCACTTTGGAGAGGAGAGATTAAGAAGACATGATCCTAGAAATATCGTAAGGGAACACTTCAATAGCGTTAGGCTCACTTATGAGTATACTAATGATTTCTAGGAAGAAGAGGAGGTGCATCAAAATGCCAGAACATACAACGAAGTCATTTCCAACAGGTGTGGCCAGCCAAAGGGAAGGATCTTCGACGAAGAAGTAGCAAGAGAGGCGGCCCAAAAAGAAGCAGAACAAGACGAAGCTTGGAGATCTTCTCCCATCTCTATCTTGACTCATTTAGGGTTTGTTGAGGAGGAAGAAAAGACAATAGATAAACGAAGCAGAGATAAAGAAAAGGTGTTAAAAAAGAAGAAAGATTCCAAGAAGAAAGAAAAGTTTGAGGTCGACAAAGCATAAGCCAAAGCTGAATCTGAAGCAAAAGCTGTTGCAAAAATAGAAAAAGAACTAGAAGAAGTAGCAAGAGTAGCAACAGAACTAGAAGAGAAAGCAACAAAGGAAGCGACCAACAAATCTGTCGAGGAAGAGAGGAAAATTGAAAATGCAGAAAGCAGAGGGGATGACACAAATCCCATGCACATAGATATCCCAGGAACATCTACCACAGGTACAGAGGCAGATACAACAAAAAATGGTTTAGGCCTTGGACTTTGGGAGCCATTCCAACCAGTTGAAGTGCTAGATCTTAGAAGCTTCACGTATGACAATAAAACTGGTAGGATTGTGCAAGAACGAGTTAAGAATATGTCGGCCATGGAAGGGGCTCCTATATCAGTTTTCACTCATGTACCAATCATGGGATATATTGGAAAGGATCCCATGGAAACAACTAGAGTCGGTTTGCATTCATGGATTCCAATATAGATAACATCCAGAGGTTATGCAAATAAAATGAAGAGAAGGAGTTAAGGATCAAAGAACTCGAGGAAAATCTTCAGCAGATAAATGTTGACCAGATAAGCCTCCAAAGCCTCAAAGTCAATGCCAAAAAAGTTAGAAATGACTTAGAAGGTTCCATTATTGACATGTACACTCATATACACCATTTCCAAGATGCGGCTACCATAGTCATCGACCAAAACAACCAGATACAAATGAAGTTGGCACATTAAAACACTATACACAAAGGTATAGCTAACATAGATAGATGGATAGAGGAAAACACTGTGGTACCTCCTGAGTTATATAGGCCATCAAAATCTGGGAGGAAGTTCGACTTGTACGCATTGGATCACTACCAACAAATATGATAGAGAGTTGATCGAGAAGTAACCAAATCTATGGTATTATGTTCAAGGATCCATAAAGTTGCTCAGGAATTGATCAGAAATGTCCACCTCCCAAGGTTAGATGATATTGGAAAGAACCTAGTGGTGGAAGATATGGTAAATGCAGTCCAGGATAGCACAAATCGAAGGAAACAAATAGTTGAAGCAACTACTTTCGTTTCCACCAACCTTATTAATTGGCATCTGCTACAACCAATTAAGCTTCATAGGATGGTGTAGGAGTTCATGACAAAGTCAGAGAAGGATATGCACACCCTCGATGATAGTATTTCCATGAAGAATGCAACATTAGGGCATCTGACATACAGGAGGATCAAATCACTTTATGACTAGTTGGAAATTTGGATGACCTACCTTAGAAGCAAAATATCATAGGAAAAGGACATAACACCTGCCCTTTATTGCGTCCTTTTCCTAACTACTCTAAATTTCATCCCTCTTTCCACACTTGTCATTAGGGAAGGGAAGATGAACCATTTTGTAACTGCCTCTTCAAGAAGAAGACGAAAAGACACATGGGAGTTACAATTTTTTTTATAAAATAGGATAGAAGCTCATTTGAAAAGGAACTTTTGGCTTTTCAAGCATTGTGTAGACCCAAGAACTTTTTCGACAACATATACTTTGTTAACTAATATTTAGAAGCCCCCTGGGCCAACATATTATATAAGGAATTATGTGTAGAGATGGATCAGATCTTTGAACTACTTCAAGTGAAGATAACTAGTGTTTCTATGGATTGTAAGAATGCTTGTTTGTTGTTGATTGATTCTCATACAATCTTTGTCATTCTACAATTATTGATGTTTCTTTGAATATTTCAATGCCTTGAGATTTGTGGGTTATTATTGTATACATTTTTGTGATCTAGATTAATCTGATTATATACATTTGTATGCACTTGTCTCCAATCTTTCTCTTTTGTTGCAACTAATTGTATACAAGTTGAGTAAGATTTTGGTTGCATTTATAACTCACTGGTTACTCTAGTGTGCTCATAGCTAGGATAGGTTAGCATAGATTAGTAATAGATTATTTTTCTTTCCATACATAGTCTTCATCTACATCTTTGCATTGCATTCTCACCATCCATCCACCCCCACTGGTACACGAGACCGTAACCGGTAAGAAAACCAAAAGACAGAAACAAATGGCAACCAGTCCAAATTCTGGATGGGACTCCTAATTCAAACGATGTATAGTCTATTTGGGACTGTATACTGGGGAGTACCCCTTACTGTTGTCGGGTGAATTCATACCCGTCAACATAATTGGCACTGGAAGAAGGGCCATATTTTATGGCTTATATACATGAATTAAAAAATAACTGAAATAAATCTTCAACGAGTAACCCCAACCCTCAACGTACCTTGTTTCCTTGAGTCGAGTCTGAACAAGAAGTTATTTACAAGGGCTCAAAGCCTAATTTTGGAAGTGCTTTTTGTAGTCCTGAATTACATACTGAGACTTGGTTTCACATACCACGGGAAGAGCTCCACGAAACCCGTAGAATTACACGTGCTTATGCAAAGATGCTTAGGAAACTACCTACAACCTTTGAGCTCCCTAGGAGGAAAGTAACCTGTGTAAAACATCCCAACATAGATCCCTATTTTTATGTTAAATCGTAGATGACCTCATTGAAAATGCTTTACAAGATGTCCCAGTACCTTTGAGCAGAGTTGCACGTTTCCTTATTCAACCTGAAGAAGAAATCAAAGGTGAACAACCAAAAATTACCATAGAACAATTAATGGGAGAAAACATGAACGACAAAGAAGTTATCCCTCGATGGAGGGCCCAAGGAGATCTCAATTTGGCTGGACAACTTCATGAAATTCTAAGGAAGTTTGATAAACTCCTCCCAAAATTCGACCCAGACAAACCCAGATTCTCGAAAGATCATTCTAATAATTTCTTTTAAGCCATACATCTTCTAGATGTCGAACATGATGATGTAGTGTGCATGCTATTTCCTAATAATTTTTCCGGGAAAGCCTCTACTTGGTATTTCAACTTACCTTCTGGGTCTATTACAGACTGGGATAGTTTTGAAAGGCTCTTTATGAGAAAATTTGGAGAAAGAAAGACAATTGCATCTCTACAGAACGAACTAGGAGCCATCATAATGGACAAGAGGGAAAGACTAAAGGAATTTAACGAAATATTCCTTAATGTATTAATCAAGTTTCCTCATGATGTAGCTCCCGATCATTCATTAGCTATTGAATATTACACAGTTGCATTAACCCCCTTCATAGGGATGTTTATAAAACAATCTAATAGAAACACATTAGCATTAAACTTCGATGAAGTTGACACAGTGGAAAGAGAGTTATCAACATATGATCAACATCCACATTACGAGGAAACTAAGTCGGCTAGGGAGAAACGATTGCTATTAACTAAACCACCTGACAAGGAGTCAAAGGATATTGATAATGTGGTCAAAATGGTTAAGAAGTTATCCAATGAAGTCGTGGACCTTAAAAATAATGTTGGTGTAGGATCATCGAAGCCACAAAATTTCCGTCCATTCTCTAAGAAACTAGATAACCCGCCAAAACCACCTGAACCACCACACATGGCTTTCAACTTAGATAGCTTCAATAATGATAATTTTTGTTCTTATCATCATCAAAATCACCCAAAACGAACATGCCTTCAGTGGGTCAACTCTATGACCCTGGTAATAAACCAGTTTCTAGATCAATAGAGTTTGGATGATGAAATCCATGCACAAGATTCTTCTGGTGTTGTTGATGAAGCTCCCCCAGAGTTTTCTATGCCCTTTCGGGACTGGTGTACATAATAAAATGATGAGCAGATTGAGGAAATCCTTGCTGAAGATACACAGGTTGTTAAAGTTGTTGTTCCAAAAGGTTATAACTTACGAAGCAAAGGTCCAATATATAATAATCCTTCTTCCAAAGAAGACAACATCCCTCTTAGGAAGATAACACCTACCCCTATCCTCCCAAAACAAAGTGATGTGATCCCAGAAAAAAATAATTATAAAATTGGCAAAACCGTCTTAGTGGAAAAATATAAACCAAGCACATCTAGTTCAATAGGGATTGACACTAAGATTTATTTGACAACGTGTTGGCATAGGGGTAGACCCGAGGTTCAACGCTTCAACAATGCACCAACAAAACCCTAACTACCTGCCCTTTCGACAAGACCCGTGAAGTAATTGAAGTCTCACCCAAGGTAGAGGGAGGGGGTGTTGCAGGACTCAAGTGTTTGCAACCTAGCTGGGACACAGATCTGTGATTACACTACTTAATAGAGCACTTAGTAGTTAACATTCATTAGCATTTAACCCTTATTCACATCGCCGGTAAAACCTTAATTACAGAGCAACGCAGTATTCAACAAGATCTAACACATCCAAGCACTTAGCACATAGAAATAGATCATATCTAACATTCATTCATATTACTAAGCACTAAGCTACTATATCAGATGCATCTAAAATACAAAAAGATGACAACACTAGGCATAAATCACATCAATCACACAAAGCAACCATAACACATGATATACGTGGTTCACACCCAACGTGGGGCTACGTCCACCAACTCTTTGTCTTCTTTAGTATCTTCTTTCAATCTTCCCACATGCAAAGAGCCACAAGACCAATTGTGCATAGGATAGGAGATCTGTGCATACCTCGCCAGATCCTCCTTCCCCGAGCTTGGCACAACACAAAGCCTCTTTACAATCACTTGCACTTAGCTCTGCAAGTTCTCAACACACAGTATGCACAATGCCTTTATAATCACATAGATCAACTACTTACATTGCTTGCACTTATCATGATATCACCCTTAGCACCACCTACTTACATCGCCTAACCTTCTATTTATACATTACAAAAGGGGCCAAAGCATGGGTAAACCCATGGGTCGACATCCCATACCCGTTACATAAACCCTAAACACAAAAATGCCCACAAAAGGGGGCGAGATCCCGCGATCTGCACTTTTCCTGGCACTTCGTCTTTGACCAGCCTGTCGAAGTTCCAAAATTGGTCAAACATGACCATCATTTCCACAAAACTTGGTCGAGGGCCAACAGGCCCCCAACACTCACTTGTGACTCATCCCGAGTCACTCTGATCTTGGTAACTCTGCCTCGAAGGCCTTAAGCTGCTTCGACCTGCTATTTCGCTAGAGCCTCCTGCTCGACGAACTCCTGAATGAACTTCTCAGTGACAGGTCCTTCCAATCGCTACTCAACTGAGGTGACCACTTGTTCTAGTTGTGCACCTTGTCCTTCAATCTCCTCAAAAAGTGTACAAGCTTCATCCTGCACTGGCTGGAGCCTTTGGGTCACTTCCATGACTTTACTTTGTATGGCATGGACCTATTGCTGAACCATGTGCTATTCCTGTGACCTTTTCATCCTCTCGACTGGTGACAGTAGCTTCAACTGTGCTTGCACTGTTGCTTCGCTTCCTGGAGATGTGACTCCAATGTCCTTAGTTCAGGGTCCTCTGCAAGGTGCTCATAGGTCTGTGCACTTCGATTGCTGAGTTGCTTGCATTCCAAGGTCAATGTTTTGATTCTCTCAACTGCGCTTCGAGCAATTTCCTCTCTCTGATCTTGCACTTCCTATGGAGTGCTTGGCACAACTTTTAGTTCCAGTTCTACTATTCGCGCTTGGAACTGCTGAATGGATTCAATGAGCTTCCCCACCTGCCTCTTCATGGCTTCTTCTTCCCTCTGTTCTAAACCTGTCACAGAGCGAAGTGCTCTGGTGACTGCTTCTTTAACTCCTATCTGCTCTGCGAGCAACTATTCTTTCTCCTTTTGGATCTGCACTCTATCCTCTGCAAACTTCGCCCATAGGTCATCTTTTTCTTGTTGCTCAACCCGACGTTGCTCTATGAATTCCTATTTTTCTTTCTTCAAGGCCTCTGTGGCATGTTCCTTTTCCTCCTGGACATAACGAAGGCAGGCTCATCTCCCAACTTTGTTCCTTCTGATGGCGGTGGCGCAGTAGACACTGCGCGGCTTGAATAGAGAGCATGTTGTGCTCCTTTAAGTTCTACTTCAATCCTGTCAAACATTGTCCCCTGTTTGGCTTCGCTTCGCTGCAAGATATCCTCCGAGGTTTCTGATACAACAAAAATGATAAGGTCAATGTCATCCACCATTAGCACAGTCTGAAATGGCAGTTTATTGGCTTTTGACTTCTTCTACGATGTAGGTTTCTTTGGGGAAACCTTTCTTTTCTTGGATGTCTCTGTCTCTTCAAGGGGATCTTTAGGTGGTGTTACTTCGCCCTGCTTCTGCTTGTCTTATTTCTCTTCATCCTCTTCTTTGTCCACTTCGTCATCTCCTCCTCCTTTAGGTGATTCTGATGCAGTCTCTTCTAATGCGTTGTTCAGTTCCTGTACATCTTCCTTCTTTTTCTTCCTGCTACTGCTGGGTGCATGATATTCTTCTCGAGTGACTACAAGACTTCTGATGAGGTCAAGGTCAGACAATTTTACTTGTTCTACTGGTACCAAGAATTTTGCAGGCCATTCTTTTGTTATTTCCTCCATATCTTCCTCAATGAGCTTATAGTAACTCTGCAGCTCCTCCTTGCTTTCATCTCTGCGCACAATGATATATATGAAATGCCTATCTGCGCGAAACTTTGCAAATGGCCTGAACCAATGCAGTGTATTCAGTTTCATGCGAGGGAAGGATTCAATGGCCCTCTTCAACTGCAGATAATAGGTGTGGAACACCGTGTTTGACTACCATTGCTTCGCCATGTCACTTGAATACCATAGCGTAGTGAACTTCAAAACTGGTGGTTCAGACGACTCAATTTCAGGGAAGGTCGCTCCTTCTGGCATCTTTGAAGCAGTGAAGGTGATGAGAATTAACAACCAACTAAAATGAAACTCATAGCCCTGATCCTAAGCTTCACGATAGTCTTTATCTAATTGGTTGACGAGGTAGCTCTCCCAATTCATTTGCAACTCCTCAATGCATTTTCCTGCGAGGTCGACGATGAACGCCGTGACCTAGGTTGGCCTATTCTTTCTAACAAGCTTACTAGTGATCGACTGGAAAGCTAGGCACACTGCACCATTCTAGATGGAGGCTACCTTGTAGCCTCGCTTCCCCTTCTCTACATCGCCATAGGTGTCTTTGATTGTCTGTGCCAGAGCGCGATCTGCAACCTTCCCTGGGTAAAAGTCCTGTGGGTCTGGTCCTTGCATGCTTAACATAGTGTTCTGGTGGATCAACGCCGGATCTACTGTGATGCGCCTGTCCAACCATAGGTAATTTCCATAGAAGCACGACAGTAGGAGTTTAACGCATGCGTTAACCTCCTGGTGTCTTCCGAATTGTGGTAACTTCATCACATTGAGGTTCGTGGACCTCGCGATGTCCATGGTCCATGACTGGGAGATTATCTTCGACTTCTTCCCCGATGTCTTGGTCAAGTACGTGTATGGTGTGAGGATTCCATAGTTCTTGCAGTCTCCTAAGTTATAGTCACTGATCTTCAATGTCAGAATCCTCTCCAACTGGATTCCTACTGCGTGTATCCCCTTCGGGAGGTACGTGGTGATCACTGTGTAGTCGAAGTCCCTCAGGACGCTGTCATGACTCACTGCACCAGCTAGAGGCAGGATGTATTTGCGAAAGATTGATGGGATGAGATTCACATTCGCCAAGTCATCACGATGCTTTCTACATTTTTCAGCAGCGCGTCGGCTAGACCGACGCTACGCAATCGACGAGGATGATTCCAATACTCGCGTTTATGAAGCTTGTACGCCTGTGGACATCACCTTTTTAGTCATGAGGTCTATTAGGATCTCTTCGACGAAATTTTCTACTGTGCTAATGTTGTCTGCCATGCATGCTCGAGATCAGATATCTCAGATTGGTGAGCAAACACTCAATGTAACAGAACGGGTGGCGAGCTCTCAATAAGCACTGTGTGAAAGCAACTAGTTCTCTGTGAGCTCGAATAGTCACAATTGGAAAAAGTGTTCTCGGTGCAACACTCGACAGGATAAATAGACAATGTCGTAACAAACTCCTCCAACGGGCAGGAACGCCTCAATCAATGCAATTCCATCTGTTATGGCGCAGTCCCAACGGTCTAATGGTGAACGTTTCGACAATAACTGCGTTTCTAGCTGTTCTGGAGCGTCATTCTAACGGTCGGGATGCCTCCAACGGTCATATCTTTTCGCCGTGGCGAAGTGCCAGTCAGTGTTGTTCTGCTATTCTGACGAGGTTCAAGTTCTGCAAGCTTTCTGTCTTCTCTAGAACCTCCTGCAATTTTTCTAGCTTTGCTTTCTTCTTACTGAGCTTCCTTGCTTTCTTTGCTGTGATTTGAGTCACTGGGTTCCTCTTTCCATTTTGATTCTTTCCTGCTCTTAGCATAGTAACTTCACACTGCTGAGGATCTTTCACAATATTTGAGGATAATACTTATTTTCTTCCTGTTTCTAGAGTAGGTGCTCTACTCTTCTGCATGGATAAGTTCTTAAATTCTTCCCGCGTTCTTTTAACTTCGACAACTAGGTCTTTGGTCCTCAGTTGCTTCGACTTATCCTCTTGTTCTTTGATTAATTGTGCTATTCTCCTAGCCATCAAATCCTTCAAGTCTTTCTTTTTCTGTTTTATAGCTTCTTCTTCTTCTTTTCTTCGGATCTGATCTCTCTCAATCCAGGTCTTTCCTAACAAAAGTACAAAAGGAGTGCTGTTCTCAGCAAACTTAATGACCTCAAATTCTTCTTCTGTTGATTCTCCATGAGAACTCATAAGTACATGGGTAAGTCTTCCACATAGGGTTATCGACTTTCCTTTAAACAATCCTATTCCTCCCAGTGAAGGAACCATAGCAGGCTTTCCCAAAATTTCCTAAGTTCTTTCTATCATAATGTTCACCTGTGTTTCTGCATCCAATACATAGTCTATGTCGAAGTCTCCTATTCTTGTTTCTATGCACTATTTGTCTTTTAAGATCTCTGATAAACTGATGTCTCTGTGATCATTCAATGTTTCTTTCATATTCAATAATATATTCTTTGATTCTGTCTGGTTCTTGAGCATATTCTTAGTCTCTTGACCTTCCTCATGGTCTTCTTGTCTTATTTTCATCTTTTCAACTTTAGCAATCATTCTAGGGAAATATAAAACTTCATGTCCAGCAGCCTTACAACAAATGCAAATAGGACCTCAACCATGGTATTCCTTAGCAGGATGTCCTAGTCTTCTACAATTATAGCAAAGAGTCGATCCTCTCTTTCTCTTGAACAATCCCCAACCTTTCCTATACTGCGCACTGGGATCACAGTAGTGGATCTACAAAAAAATATTTCTAGGATCCCGCATCCACTTGTTAGTCCAACAGTTATTTCTATGCATAAGAATAACATATCTTTCACTAGTTCTATCGGATCTATTCATATCATATCTTCTTTATTCTAGTTGTGCCCTAGTTTTCAGACTAGGACCAAATCTATCAAACATACCTAGATCCATTCTTTCAAAACAAAAATTTCCACTTATCTTACCTTTATCAGAGCACAAAGATTTAAGATCTTACCTCTTTTCTTCAGATCGGGCTTCTTTTCTTAGCACATAGCTTCACAAATCAAGTAGAGTACTGTGCACCACAACAACGGATCTACGCACATAGTTTTCTTCTTTTCTTTAGTTCCCAACAATCACAGTTTCAGGTCCCAACAACATAACCATTTGTTGGCACAGGGGCAGACCCGAGGTTCAATGCTTCGATAACGCACCAACAAAACCCTAACTACCGGCCCTTTCGGCAACACCTGCGAAGCAGATGAAGTCTCACCTGAGGTAGAGGCAGGGGGTTGCAGGACTCAAGTGTCTACAACCTATATGGTACATAGATATGTGATTACACTACTTAATAGAGCACTTAGCAGTTAACATTCATTAGAATTTAACTCTTATTCACATCGCAGGTAAAACCCTAATTACAGAGCATCATAATATTCAACAAGATCTAACACATCCAAGCACATAGCACATAGAAATAGATCAGATCTAACATTCATTCATATTACTAAGCACTGAGCTACTATATCAGATGCATCTAACATACAAAAATATGACAACGCTAGGCATAAATCACATCAATCACACAAAGCAACCATAACATAGAAATACGTGGTTCACCCCCAGCGTGGGGTTACGTCCACCAACTCTTCATCTTCTTTATTATCTTCTTTCAATCTTCCCACATGCATAGAGCCACAAGACCAACTCTGCATAGGACAAGATATCTGCACGTACCTCTCCAGATCCTCCTTCCCGGAGCTTGGCACAACACAAAGCCTCTTTACAATCACTTGCACTGAGCTCTGCAAGTTCTCAACACATAGTATGCACAAATCCTTTAGAATCACATAGATCAACTACTTACATTGCTTGCGTTTAGCATGTTATCACCCTTAGTACCACCTACTTACATCGCCTAGCATTATATTTATACATTACAAAAGGGGCCAAAGCATGGGTAAACCCATGGGCTGACATCCCATACCCGATACATAAACCCTAAACCCAAAAAGGCTCGCAAAAGGGGGCGATATCCCACGATCTCCACTTCGTCTGGCGCTCCATCTTCGACCAGCCTGTCGAAGTTCCAAAATTGGTCAAACATGACCATCGTTTCCACAAAACATGGTCGAGGGCCAACACAACGGATAATAAAATAGTGGAGAAAAAATATGGTCATGCTATCAACAATCTTGACTATAATGTAATTGAGGATCTGAAGAAAACCAAAGCTAATATTTCCATGTTCAATATTTGTTCCTTAACACAACAACGTGAGCTCCTACACGATGCTTTCAAACATCATGATACTTAGAAAAGAACTGTCGCTGCTACTGAAAGTTTAATCCTCGAAAGTGATGCACTAGAGATACACAAAGTGGAAATAGCAACAACTATAAATGCAACAAGCATAGGTGCATTTTCAAAATCTCAGGTACCACCTTTCATGCTTACATATGAAAATTTTAATTTCAATGTACACTCTTGTTTAGCAGATTCATGTGCATCTTCCAATATCATGCCTTTTTCCGTTTGCCAAAAGATAAATGTTGTTCCACAAGTAATGAGAACCAGGATCATCCAATTAGATAGGACACATGTTAAGGTAAAAGATGAACTCAAAGATGTTTTAATCAGACAATCATCCGACCCCAGGGTTGATCATACTATAGACATAGTTGTTGTGGATATACCATAGAGTTATGGTTTTCTCTCAAGGAGAGACTGGTCATCCAAACTGCAAGGTTATTTCTCTACCGATTGGTGTCATCTGTGGCTTCCTCATAAAGGAAAATCCAATCAAATTCGTTTAAACAATGAGGCACACATGAAGCACACAGTGACGGAATTGGAAGGTGTTAGCACTCTGTAAATTTTGTCCAGTTGATAGAAAAACGACAGAGGTAACTATTTCAACCTACTTTAGAGCTGGGCACTAGCCTACTCAACTCAGAGAGGGCTCTCTCGTGTCACTAGATATTTCTTTGGAAATCAGTGGCTAGATTTGGTTTGTTTTGGGGTTTTTAATAAAGTTGTTGGCAATGAAGGGGAGGAATACTTTGGGCAATGGAGTCAAAATTATGAAATTGAATGAAAACAATGATCAGTCGATAGAACTCTCCAGAGGATAAAGGCTAAGTGAGGCAATGAATCTGAGTTATAAATTGAATTTAAGTAGAGTGTAGGAAGAAAGAGAAAACAAATAACTGCATCAGAGCATTAATAAAATGAATTCTGAATTAGTTAGGAAGAAATACACAGAGTTTAAATTGTTTCAGCTGAGAGCATCAAGAGATGAATTTTGGGCTTTTAACTATCCAATTCAAACAGAAGACAGTGTAAATGGAATTAAAGAACATGGGAAATACATACAATGAGGGAATACAAAGCCCATATCACCACCATTAGAATCTTTTCATAGAGAATTCAAAAGCTTCTGCATATGTATTCAACTCAGTCCCATAAATTTACAATGGAGCTCAGAACAACCAGAATTGTGCCCTTGCACTTCTGCCAACATTAATACACTCAAAACCTCTAATACTTATAAAATTCGAGTTCCTTCAGTGTGCAACCGGTTACAATAACTGAAATGAAACTTTCAGCTTCTACAATGATTACAAATGACAGTTTTAAAAAAAAACCTTCCATGACCCCTGCAGATTCCTCTGACGCTCCAGCTCCTTCCTCTGCCACATTCTCCTTGAAATGTCACTCATACTCTTAAAATATAATTGCATTTATCCATATTCTCATTAAACATTTGGGAATAATATATTTGAAATAAAAATAATTCCCAAATATTTTCTATCCTGTAGAATTAAATTTCCAGAATTTAATTCCCGCCCATGGTTCTTTAAAACCATGTCTTGTTTTTCCCAATTCACCATTTCACTTGTAAAAAACATTTACTGTTACTATTTCCTTGTGAAAAACATTATCGTTTCACTGTGAAAAAACATTTACTGTGTGTTTTTTCCAGTTTACCGTCTTTGGTAAAATACCTCTTATCTTTTTCTTTTACTTTTGTAAATGTTTGGATAAAGAATTATCCAAGTCTTTGTTGCATCTTACCATTTAGATCTTTTTCATGGAAATAAACATTAATTTCTTAAATCTTACCTCTGAAAAACCTTTTCACTGCGAGGAGGAATTTTATTTGTTGGAAATCTCATAATTGTTGTTGAAATGCACTCCTGAAAAATGCCGCACATTAAACATATGCTAAATGGTGCATTTATTACATTGGGCTTTGACTGGAGTGGTTTAATACAAACTGCTTTTACCTCCAATGTGCTCCACGTAAAATCACGTGTCCACCAAATAAACCACGATAGTTTTTCTCGGCCCACCTTCACATAATTAACCTCCTCGCTACTTCAATCCTCGATATGTATGTGCACCCTCCATCCAACCTTTGACTTTTCCACATTATAAATTGAGATTCGTGCCCATGATTTGACGTGATTCCATAAATTAAATATTGGATTAAATATTAATATAAATATTTTAATATAAAATGTTTATATTAATAATAATAAACCATTTTTCTATTTTCTAAGGACTTTGGGCATATGAGGCTTAACACATGACTTTGTTGATAGGATAAGGGTGCTTAATAAAAGGAATATTTTTTATTTTCAACGGGAATATAAGGGTAAAAATGAATGAAGTGATGGAACTAAGGGATTTAGATAAGCGTTAAGGCTAGGTATAGGTTTGGAATATTCGCCAATTTTTTTAACTTATGGAGGACATGACTATTTTGGATGATCAGTTGAGTGAAAGATTTAGGTGATGGGAGATTGAAGGAGCTGGTGAAAAATTTGAAAGTTTGAGTGGAAAAATAACACAAGGACAAGACGCTTTGGGAAAAATTAATACAAATTAGCAAGTGATAATAGAAGGTAAGAATGATCCCATAAGCTTTACCCATTCTGTTTTGGGGTATTATTTTTTTGAAATTGATTATGGTTGTTACAAAGCACAAACTTCTGAGATACCATCAAAATTACAATCAGGTCTTCGCTCACGAATCCATAATAGCCCCATATCCAGTACTAACTAACTTAGGATTTGGTTTGACTAACAAGACTAATATTCCTGACATGTGGACCATGATCTTTGATGGCTCGAAAACATTGGATGGATCTAGAGCAGAGGTAGACATCTTACTTTCCTATAACTTTGGACAGGAGAGATTCAAAAGACATGACCCTAGAAATATCATAAGGGAACACTTCAATAACATTAGGCTCCCTTATGAGTATACTAATGATTTCTAGGAGGAAGAGGAGGTGCATCAAAATGCTAGAACATACAATGAAGTCATTTCCAACAAGCATGGCCAACCAAAGGGAAGGATCACCAACGAAGAAGCAACAAGAGGGGTGGCCAAAAAAGAAGCATAGCAAGACGAAGTTGGGAGATCTTCTCCCATCTCTATCTCGAGTCATTCAGGGTCTACCAAGGAGGAAGAAACAACAACCAATAAAAGGAGGAGAGATAAAGAAAATGTATTAAAAAAGAAGAACGAAGCCAAGAAGAAATAAAATGTTGAGGTCGACAAGGTAAAATCCAAAGCTGAAGCAAAAGCAAAAGTTGTTGCAGAAAGAGAAAAAAAACTAGCATAAATAGCAAGAGTGGTAGTAGAACTAGTAGAGAAAGCAACAAAGGAAGTGGCCAACACAATTGTTGAGAAAGAGAGGAAAAATAAAAATGCAGAAAGAAGAGGGGATGGAACACACCCCATGGACGTAGATATCCCAGGAACATCTACCATAGGCACATAGATAGATACAACAGACAATGGTTTAGGCCTTGGACTTTGGGAGCCATTCCAATCAGCTGAAGTGTTAGATCTTAGAAGCTTCATGTATGATAGTAAAACTGGTAGAATTGTGCAAGAACGATTTAATAAGATGTCGGTGATGGAAGGG
Source organism: Picea sitchensis (assembly GCA_010110895.2). NCBI lineage: Eukaryota > Viridiplantae > Streptophyta > Pinopsida > Pinales > Pinaceae > Picea > Picea sitchensis. The sequence goes on from SNQJ01S0001199.1 coordinate 92,238, forward strand.
GATCCTATATCAACTGTCACTTTGGTACCAGTCACGGGAGATGTTAGAAAGGATTCTTTGGAAACATCTAGAGCCGGTTCTGCATTCATGGATGCAATATAGATAACATCCAGGGGTTATGCAAACAAAATTAAGAGAAGGAGTTAATGATCAGGGAACTCGAGGAAAAGCTTCAGTAGATAAAGGTTGACGAGAGAAGCCTCCAAAGCTTCAAAGTCAATGCTGAAAAAGTTATAAATGACTTAGAAGGTGCCATTATTGACATGTACGCTCATCTACACCTTTTCCAAGATGCGGTTGCAATAGTCATCAACCAAAACAACCAGATATAAATGAAGCTGACACATTACAACACTATCCGTGAAGGTATAACTGACATAGATAGATGGATAGAGGAAAATCCTGATTCACCTCCTGAGTTATACAGGATTTCAAAATCTGGGAGGAAGACCAAATTGTACACATTGGATCACTGCCAATAGATAGGATAGAGAGCTAATCAAAAAGTAACCAAATCTATGGAAGTATGTTCAAGGATCCATAAAGTTGCTTAGGAATTGATAAAAAATGGTTGCCTCCCAAGGTTAGATGAGCTTGGAAAGAACATAGTAGCGGAAGAAATGGTAAATGCAGTTCAGGATAACACAAATCGAAGATAAGAAATAGTTGAAGAGTCTACCTTCATTTCCACCGACCTTATTGATCAACATCTGCTACAACCAATTAAGCTTCATACGATGGTGCATGCTTTCATGAAAAATTTAGAGAAATATATGAGCACCCTCGATGATAGTATTGCTCTGAACAATGCAACATTAGAGCAACTGGCATACAAGAGGATTGAATCACTCTATGACCAGTTGGAATTTTGGATGGCCTACCTCAGAAGCAAAAGTTCATAGGAAAAGGACATAACACCTGTCCTTTATTTCATCCTTTTCCTAACTATACATTTCGTCCCTCTTTGCACAATTGTTATTAGGGAAGGGAGGATGAACCGTTTTGTAACTGCCTCTTCAAGAAGAAGATGAAAGGACACATGGGAGTTACTAATTTTTGTATAAAATAGGATATAATCTCATTTGAAAATGAACTTTTGGATTTTCAAGCATTGTATAGACACAACAACTTTTTCGAGAACATATAATTTGTTAACTAATATTGAGAAGCCCTTAGGGCCAACATATTATAGAAGGAATTCTGTGTAGAAACGAATCAGAGCTTTGAACTACTTCAAGTGAAGATAACTACTGTTTCTATGGACTGTAAGAATGCTTGTTTGTTGTAGATTGATTATCATACAATCTTTGTCATTTTGCAATTATTGATGTTTCTTTGAATCTTTCAATGTCTTTAGATTTGTGGGTTATTATTGTATATGTTGTTGTGATCTAGATTAATCCGATTATATGCATTTGTATACACTTGTCTCCAATCTTGCTCTTTTGTTGCAGATAATTATATAGAAGTTGTGTAAGATTTTGATTGTGTTTATAACTCATCGGTTACTCTAGTGTGCTCCTAGATAGGATAGGTTAGCATAGACTAGTAATAGATTAGTTTTATTTACATACATAGTCTTCATCTACATCTTTTCATTGCATTCTCACCATCCATCCATCCCCATCAGTACACCAGACCGCAACCGGTAAGAAAACCAAAAGACAGAAACAAATGGCAGCCGGGCCAAATTTCAGATGGAAATCCTAATTCAAACGGTGTATAGTCTAGTTGGGACCATATACCGGGGAGTACCCCTTGCTATTGTTAGGCAAATTCATACCTATCAACAACCCCCAAGGAAGTAGCACAACTAGTTCTTTCATTTTTAAAGATTCCATAACCCAATAGTTAAAGGAACTAATCTCTTGCATTGGAGAAATGAAATCATTTCATTGGGATATGTTGACCACCTATCCAACTAGGTGTCAACATCATGTACAATGAATATATGTACCTTGTTCCATGACAAAGTTTGAAGACCTATGGCTTAGCAGGGCAATTTCCCCCCCAAAACTTCTTTTTCTCTCTTTTCTTCTCCACGAAATGTCCACTCCTCTGCGTAGGAAATTTTGTAACGTAACATTTTAGTATGGGTCAAGTTTTGTAATGATTTAGTGGCCTAGGACTTTATCATTAGGGAAGTCCTTTAATCGAGTGTTTTTTTCCTTAGGTAATTAACTTTGTTTTTTTAGTGATTTTAATTACTTAAGTTTTTCACTCAATAATCCTCCAAAGTGGTAAAATACGTTCTAATGATCGAGCCCAATAGATAACTAAGGGAAATAAGTATTGTGAATGACCATGCTAGACATATTCTAGAGTCTTGCGAAATTCCGTTAGGTTTTGATAGGTGTTTTTAATAATTAAAATTTCTCGTTAATTGGAAAATTTTAAATATTTTTGATGTAAAGTGTAAAAATTTGGTCATTGGGGATTTTGTATAGGGGTATGGGTACTCAAATAAAATGGATTATGACCCCCTACATCCTTGTACCAAATTTCATCTCATTTGGACAAGTTTTGCTAGGTCAATGTCCATGAGGAGTATAAGTCAGTAAGAAATCAGCAAACAATTGGCCAAAGTAAAAATGCCAATTTTTGTAAAAGGGTCTAAAGTCATGGAAAAAAGGGGGGAAGTGTTTCCTAATGTAATTCCTAAGTGATAAAGTGATCATACACTAGGATTTTTCCTAATGTAATTCCTAAGTGATAAAGTGATCATACACTAGGAAATCCCCACCCCCAAGTCAAGTGTTAGCAACTTCATGTGTTTTGCTAGAGAGAGGGGCGCCCCCCCTCTTCACGACAAATTAGAAAGTGGTGGAATTAAAGGTTAGGGAGGGCCCCATACCTTGGGAGCCCCCCTTAGGTCATAGATAGATGTTTTGAAAAATAAGAGGGGGTGCACACCCCATCATTCCTTAGTCCTCTCTCATGTAGTGCACCCCCCTTGGAAGTGGGCCATCCCTTGCATGGAATGACACTTGGAGAGCATGCAAGGGGGGTCTCCTCTCATTATCTCCCTTAAAAGAAGCCCTTCTCTCCTCATTTGGACATTAAATCTCATTGTAAATTCATGCGGCCAAAAATTCTCCTCACTCTCTCTTGCTCTCTCCCAAATTTTCTCTGTAATCTTGCTGCAAATTTGCAACCACATTTTTGGATAATAAAAGTGAAGCTTTGGAGGATCTCTTGGTGTTATTCCATGGCGTTTTCCTTGAGGTAATATTAATGCAATTTTTTGTGTATTTCTTTGCTTTCATTGTTCTACTTGAAGACCCCAAGCAAAGTATTTTGCTGGGGATAGATTTGTGATAGTATTATCACAAGTCTTTGTGGGTTGCTTCTATTTGTGTTTGCAACGTATTTTACAAACCATTGTGAGGATATCACCTTCTTATCTCATTGTGTAGCAAGGATTTCCATTTGTAGGTTATCAAAGGATTAGAGGAGTGGAAAGCCCACTTGTCCAACCATAAGAAGCTTCACTTTATTTTCTGAAATCATTTCCAACTCATTCTTATTTATTTTTCACATCTATTCTTCTCTAGTCCTGCAAATCAAAACATTTTTAAGTTCAGATTTTTACTTTGAAATTTTTTGTTTTATGTGCTAACAAATACTAACTTGTTCTAAGCCATTTTTTAGCATTTTCTAGCATACAAAGATTACTGTTTTATGTAGGTTCTTGCTAGGTTAAGGGGAGGTGCTGCCCATTTTTCTGACAAAGAGCTCGAGGAAGTATCCAAGAGTTGTGGTGCTAAATCCCCTTCCTTCTCTTTCTTTCTAAATCATCATAAGCATCCCAAGAGAGTCTCTTGGGATTGCATTCTTCATTCATATTATTACATGTAAATTTGTAAATTATCTCAAGTATTTAGGTGCCCACACCTTGCATGTGAGTGGCCTTGCCACCCTTGCAAAATCATGCTGTCTAGGAGAAGAAGTTAATTTTCTGATTCTTGCTCAAATTGTTTGCCCCACTTCTCCCATAGAGAGAAGGTTTAGTGGATAAGATTTAATTATTTTATTTTCAAGTCTTTTGCCCACCTTGGCCACAAAATCCGTAGCCTTGTCCTCCACATTGTGCCAAAGTTGTGAGGCTTTAAACTTGTTTTAATTTTTGCCAACCTTTCTCCTTGAGGCAAAGTTGTCTGGCTAGATAATTTATTTTCTCTTTCTAAGTTATCTTACTTTTATTTTTCCCACACCTTGCATGTGAGTGTTTTTTCCACCTTTGCAAAATCGTGATGGCTAGTAGCTAGAATTTTCAAGTTTTGCAAGTAAACAAACCTTGCCATGTATTCCCTCCCCCTACCACTTGTGGATCTTGGGTGACTCAGTTTTGTTATTTCTTTAACCACTAAAAAGAGGTGACTTGAGGAGGCTAGAAAGGGTTGAAGCCGGGGAGGGTTTCATGACACTAAGTGTCCTCCTTATTGAGTGTGGGAAAACCTTGGATTTTCCCTATGGAGATAGGGGAGAACCTTGTTGTTCTCTTGTTGAGCACCCAACACTTCCTCTTGTTTAAAGGATAAGGAACTTGGGGTAGTCACATAGTTTAGGAATATTACAATTCACATCTAATTACCCTAAGTCAAATAGAGACCTAAAATTTATTAAAAACAACCTACTCACATTTCAAACCATTTACATTTCAAGTCTTGCAGTTTCCTTTTTATGTAATTTACTTTCAAGCACTTTCATGCATTCATTTTCGGCAAATCTTTTACATGTGATTATTTACATTGTCAAAGCATTCTTTTTTATTTATTTCAAGTATTCTTTATTCTTTGGAAATAATTGTCTCAAGTATTGTCAAATTCATTGTGTAAGTATTCCTTATTTTATTACAAGTTGTAGAAATATCTTTTAGTGTGGATATCTCAATAAGTGAAATTTGGTAATCTTTAGGAACTAGTATATTTGTTATTTTGTAAAAAGAAAGACTTGTCTGTCATTGAAAGAATTTCACTTTGCATTGTTGCTTGTCATTGGGTTGGGTCTCCTTAATCCTTAAATCAATTAACTCCTAGAATTCAAATAAACCTTCACATAGTTTAACATGGTCTACCCCCCTTGGCTTCCCTAGGAGTGAGCCTAGACAGAAGGGGTCTAGATTGAGGTGAAAGTGGGTCTGGAATCAGGTTTGTGCCTCCAAGGACACATCAAGTGGGTTGGAGACTTCTCCACGTTTGTATGTGTGTATTAGGCGGCAATATGATACATAGAATTACGAGATATCGAAATTGTTTAAGTTGGAATCTTTTCTACATGTTATAAGCTTTCTTGAGCCCTAAGGGTGTCCTCTTTTAGTCAAGGATTTCATTGCTGCAATAAATTTAATGCTACAACCATTAGGGCTGCAACAAACTTCACTTTCTTTCATCATTTACTCACTTTTCAACCGTGGAAATTGACTTCTAAACCTAGATTATTGTTCTACTGGTTATGGGATATGTTTTTTATAGTTTACTTGTTGATTTTTGTGGTTGGAACTTGTTGCTATAGAAATTTTTTGCTACAGCCATAAGGCTACCCTAACACTTTGCTGATAACTTTATTTGGCAGCCCTAATTTACCGTCAAATTTCATGCTTAAGTATTGGAAAGTTATCTATTGTTTTAGTACTTCATTGTCCAATAATTATTTGATAGTTTTGATGGTTAAATATGCAGTAACTAGCTATTTTACTTGCTTATATATATTTCTGTTGACTGCTACAAATAGGGACAATAAGCTTAACTTGCTTGTCCATTGGATTGTCTAGTTTGTATCTTGTGTTTTCTTGTTTCTCAGGCGGGTACAACCATCTTCCACAGGCACTCAAACACTTGGAAACCATAAACCAACTTCGAAAATCATTGTCAAGCAAATCTCCACTTAGTAACCTGACTTATAGGGGAATCTCTTCATAAGTATCACTTTCCATCTCACTACCCCATAGGGTCACCCATGACTCCCCCTTGTGTCAGAATTATTCCTTCACATAAATGAGGGAGGGTTTATCTGAGGTGACAGTGGGTAATCTCTCCCACCATTATCACCATCCAGTGGATTGGGTTGGGCTTTGCCCAACCTACAGTTTGTGTGATAACATTTTGGCCCTGTTGTCAGGGAGGATTTTGAATCCTCTTTCATGCACTAACGACACTTTGGCAAGATACCATCCCAAAGCCTGTACCCCTAGCTTGGCCGATGACTCCAGTTGAAGGATGTTCCCCTTCCACCTTTGATGAGATATTTGTTGGCCCTTGGTTATGGAAGGAAGCGAAGAACAAGGAAGAAAAGGTGAAAAGCGAACTTCGCGGGAGACACAATGACTGTCACTAGGTCGAAGTAAGCAAAAGAGCATAAAAGATGGAGTGAAGCAAGGAAATGCAAGGTGTTGGATGAGGAGATCAAGGATGACAGATTATAAAGAAATATGGATCGTGGACAACTCAAAAAGTGGAAAAATCCACCATTGGATGCTTTGGAGCACTGCACGAAAGGAAGGAAAGACAAGCTGGTGAAGCCTGAAAAAAGCGGGTCAAGTTGACCTAGGGTTTTAGACACCTAGGGTTTTGGCACCTAAGTTTCGGCCTAAGGCTGTTGGTGGGGTGTTGTAATGTATAAATAGAGGTCTAAAGGGCCTAGGTTTGGTTGGTAATTCTACACTACAATATTGTTGTTGATCTAGCTATAGTATTGAGAGAGGGATCATTATATTGAGAGAGAGAAGTGCTGAGAGGGAAGAAGCCTTCTGGTATTGTAAGATATTCTGTTGTATGTGAAGGTAATGTCCTGCAGCTGGGTGCGCAAGGAGGGGAGAGAAAGAGAGAAGAGAAAGAAGATCTGCTAGCTAAGAGCGCAAACAAGAACTGTATGCTTTCCTTAATATAATATAGCACAGTTCTGTGGACGTAGCCCTAGAGAGAGGGTGAACCACATACATCTGTTTTTGTGTGTATGATTGATGCTTTGATCTCTGTCGCTGGTATATTGTTACCTGCCTTATTGTATTCGATCGAACTTATAGCTGTGAAGGATAGATCTAGCTTGTTGAATGATAGATGCATGATATATTGCTATTGTAATAGATCCACTTGATATTCCCCTGTTTGTAGATATCTTTGTCCTGCAACCCCCTAAAAGATGCTTTTGGTGAGACTGCATCTGCTTTGCAGGTGTTGCCGAAAGGGCCAATAGCTAGGTCTTGTTGGTGCGCTCTTGGAGCTGAACCCTGGGTATGCCCCTGTGCCAAAAATGGTTTCGTTGCCGGGACATGAATCTTCTTAAGGGTATGTCAAGGTGGTTCCCATTGAAGACATAGATTCAAAAGTGGATAAAAGATCAAGAGATGGACTTCGCTGAAGCCCAAAAAAAGAACCCTAAGCTAAGTATTAAGGATTGGCTACAAAGATACGTTTTCATCGACATTCACGAGATCTTCTTTGGAGGAATCCATTAGGAGTTGTTTGAGTGGTTGGCTAGGTTAGCTGATACCTAGTTCAATATTAGATCTAGATCTCTTGTAGTTTGGCCATCAACGCTGATCCATAAGGTCAAAAGAGTCGACAATGCTGTATCCAGAGCAGTAGATCACTGGTTTGATAGTACCATTGGAGGGTATATCACCGAGTTTGCTATTGACATAGTAGAGTCATACAACCAAGCTGAAAGATATTTCTTTAAAGGATCCAGAGGATTTTTTTTACAAGTCCTGAAGTTGAGACTCAAGACGCTGTTGCATGAGAAGAGCATCTTGAAGATACAGTAGATCGAGAAGATTTGAAAAGGCTAATGTTCAAAAATCCGGACATCGACAATGACATAGAAGAAGGACATACACACAGTGGAAGAGTATTTCAAGGGGTTCACCTTGAGAACCTATTTAATAAAAACCACAGAGAAGAGGGTTTCTATAGTGGAGAAGAGGCATATATGACAGACAAAGAACATTCAGACTTCATGGGGCCAGAGGAATAAGCAGCTGAAGAACTTCACCGAGACGAGCCAGAAACCTCAGGAACTGCAGAGGCTACTGAAGTAAGTAATATCAATCCTCCTGTTGTTTCAGAAACGCTAAGTAATCAGAACATTCCACATCACCAGAGTCTGCAGAGCACTATTACTAGCAGCTTATCATCCACTCAGGCTGGAAACCTAGGAAAATCCATGGTAGATGAGATGAGGCTCCCTATCTTTAGAGGAGATGGATCTGAAGATCTTGATCAGTACTCGTTCTTGTGTGAGGTCGGGCCGTGTGGAACATTAAAAATATTACCGAAAAAGATGTTAAAAGAAACCAGTTTAGCACTACACTGAGAGACCGTTTGTTGAGATGGTACATGAAGCTTGTCCAAGGACTTGCACAGCCTAAGCCATTGAATGAGATCAAGAACGCGCTGATTGTAGAGTTTAAGAAACCTAATTCGGAGTCCCAATGTATTACAGAGCTGAAAGAGATCAAGCAAAAGGTAGCCGAATCTATTTGGGAGTTCGATCAGATATTCGAGACCCTCACAGGAAGATTGACATTTACGATCCCGGACGAGCAGAACAAAGAATGGTTCATCGCTACTCTCTTACAACATATCAGAGTCCCCCTGATGCAACAAAAGATTTCTTCGCAGGCAGAAGCATTGGAGATCCCCATGAAGCTTGAATCAACCCCTATGGGAGAATCAAACTCAGGTATGAGTTAGATCTTGAGTCAACTAACTAGTTTGTCTCTACAGGTCGAAGACATGAAGAAGGACAAGGGGACAGAAAAAAGAGAAGATATCTGGTGTGTAAGATGCAGATCAGAGGGACATGACAAGGAACACTACCCTCTATTTAATGAACACTTGGCTTCTGGAGCCCCGAGCCCCTTGAAGCAAGTTAACCTTCCTTGGTGCGAAGTATGAAGAAATCAACATCGCCCTGGTGAGTGCTATTACATGCAGAAATACGTTCAGACACCCACAAAATTATATTTCACATTCTGTAAATCAATAGGGCATGACGATAGAGATTGTAGAACTTATGATCTCATGCATGAAAGATCAAGAGACACATACAAGATCCAAGGAGACGTACATCAAGAAGGAAACAATGCGCAGTATAACTCCCCAGGAAGAGGAAACTTCAATCCTCGTGGTGGATACAGAGGAAGAGGACGAGGAGGAGGAATGGGCTGAGGCCGAGGACAAATAATCTGTTATAACTACACACAACCAGGACATCTAGCAAGGGACTGTCAGAACCCTTGTACCACTTGCAGTTATTGAAACTCCTTCGAGCGCGTCATCGAGGATTTCCCTGTGCTGCTATCCAAGCTTCAGGAAAGACAAGGACCCCAACAGAACCCACAAGTGCAATTGATCTATGCTGAACCTTGTGGAGCAGACCCTAGAGTCGCTATTATTACCCGAGGAGGCGCTGCTATAGGAGAAGATAGAATGATCCAAGGAAAGATCACATAAGATTTAGGTATCAGGAAAGATGCAGAGAAGACTCAGGCTTTTGATGCAAAGAAAGAAAGACAAATCTTTGAGGAAGCAAGGCAAGAGTTCAAGAGAGACCAAGGGTCTTCATAAAAAACACGACCATAAATAAGAGAATATGGGATGCCTTAGGCATTTGATCATTTGGTTTCGCTAAAGCAAGGAAAAGAGGTAAGTAAGCTCACCAAATTCTTATACACCTGTCTTAAGTTAGTTCAGGATGAGAACGCTGTGCAAGAACTACAGAACTTAATCAGGCAGTATGAGCTAGGGAATATAAAGCCCTTATTGAATAGGGAAGTACACCAAATTGGTAAGAAGAGAAGGACAAATATAGGAGAGTATGATATAGACTATGTGGCCCTCGACTTAGGGTCGGAGGTCAATGTCATGACGAAGCAAACTTGGGCACTAATGGGAAAACCGAGGTTGATCTATTCCCCTATTTGACTTAGGATGGCTAATCAACAAGCTGTCAGACATTCAGACAATTGGAGCATGTTCCTGTGGACATCAACAGAGTTAGAACCTTTGCAGTTTTTGAGGTAATTGAAATTGTTGATGATAGCTTCCCTTACCCTGCATTACTAGGAATCGATTGGGCCTTCAACAATTCCATTCTTTTTTATTTGAAGAAAATACGTATGAAATTTGAAAGAGATGGCCTTAGGGTCATTGAACCCTTAGATCTAGATGAAGGTCCGCGATACACAGAGCCCATCAGAGAAGAAGATCACACATCCGAATTGGAAAACATCCACAAACTAACAGCCAGACAACAAGATTACATCAACCCTATAGCTGATGGGAATCTAAGCTGGCGAAGTGACAAGGCGTGCTCATCAGATTCAAAAGAAGCACTGGAGAACTGGCAGAACCAGATGTATGAAGTATCTACCATAAAATGTGCTAGATTAACCAGATAAGTTCGTTGGATCGGCACAACAGTGAGTAACTTACCCACATTTGATGGTCTCAACCCTTTAGAAGCCTTCCTATCATATTTTGAAACAAGTGTACCAATACAATAGAGATTGTTGGAAATGGATGAGGCCCTGAAAGCCACACCAACAAGATGGTGGGGGACAGATAAACGCAACATCACAGACTGGAAAGAATGCCGAACCTTGATGACAATGCGGTTCTTAGCACAAGAAGTAAGTTGTGAAGTAAGATATACCAGTCGAAGTTGCCGAAAGGACCACATGCGAAACTGTGAATAGGCCTGGAGTGACATTCCTTGATAACAATGGGTGCACAGATTCATTAACACACTGGACATGACCCCTATCAACTGGTACCTTCAAGCGGAGCTATGCCTTGTCACTACAGATTGGGAAGGTATGATTCAGAACTTTGTAACCACCTTTTTATTTGAAAGTGAATATCCTTCAGTAGACCAAGCATTACAGATCGTGAGAAAGAAGGTATTCAAGGAAGCATTTAGACTCCCTATGGAACAAGAAGAGGACGAATGGATTGCGCCTTTTCAGAAATTGTAGAGTTGCTACAACATCAATGCCGATGATGATGATGATCCCAGGAAGGTAAACATTACTGAAACAAAAGGCCAAAGAAATGTGGAAGGACCAGTAGTTGAGCTACCATTTATTGGTCAGCCAATCAAGATTAAAAAAGTCAACATTGGGACAGAGGAGACACCAAAGCTTGCCAATGTCAGAGATTATTGGGATTCTGCTACCATTGACAAGATTACAGAGTTACTGCACGAATATCAGGACTTGTTTCCAACCAATTTCACTGATATGAAGGGTATCAAATGTCCTATGAGAGAAATGAGGATCTCTTTGAAACCAGGTGCGAAGCCAGTCAAGAAAAGACCCTACAGATTGAACCTGAAATACAAGGAAAAAGTGAAGATTGAGCTCGACAGAATGCTGGAAGCAGGGATTATTGAACTTGTCGAAGAATCATAGTGGATTAGCCCTATGGTCGTACAAGACAAGAGGACATGCAAAATCAGGATATGTGTGGACCTCAGGAAGTTTAATGATGCATGTTTGCATGACCCTTTCACTTACCATTCATTGATGAAGTATTAGACAATGTGGGAGGCCAAGAAGTATATTCTTTTACAGATGGATTTTCAGGATACCATCAGATCCAGATTGCTAAGGAGGACCGCCAAAAGACCACGTTTGCCACAGAATGGGGATCCTACCAATACATAGTGATGCCATTCGGACTGAAGAATGCCCCAGCCATCTTTTCCAGGGTGGTGGTCAAAGCGTTCAAAGAATTTTTGCATAAATTTTCAGAAGCTTATTTTGATGACTGGACTGTGTTTAGTTTGTTGAAAAATCATATTGAATGTTTAAGGCTAATGTTGGATAAATGCAGGTAGTGTCAAATTTCTTTGAATCTGAGGAAGTGCATCTTCTTCTCACCATTTGGAGTGTTATTAGGCTATATTGTATGCAAGCAGGGATTGCTGGTTGATCCATATAAAATTGCAATTATAGTTGATTTTCCACCTCCTACTTCAGTCAAACAACTGCGCACTGCACTATGACATACTGACTATTACAGGAAATTCATTAAAGGCTATGCCCAAATCACAACATCGATGGAGAAGCTATTGAAGAAGGATTGTCAGTTTGGCTGGACAGATGAATGCCAACAGAGCTTCGACACGCTGAAACAGAAGATGGTCACTGCACCCATTCTGGTTTTTCCAGATTGGAGCAAAGAGTTTCATGTGCACGTCGATGTGTCTTCTATTGCATTGGGAGAAGTACTGGCACAACCAGGAGAAGGGGATATCGACCATCCATTAGCTTTTTCTAGCAGGAAGCTATCTACAACGAAGATCAACTACACCACTACCGAGAGGGAAGGATTAGCCATCGTGTATGCGTTGCAAATATTCCACCACTACTTGTTGGGAGGACACTTTAAAATGTTTACAGATAACTCCACGCTGAAATATCTAGTCAACAAGCCAGTGTTGGGGGGGCGGATATGCAGATGGCTTCTGCTATTTCAAGAATATGATTTTGAAATCATAATTAAGCCAGTAAGAATGAACAAGGGCCCTAACCACCTGTTGAGGTTGGAACATGGAGAAGAACCCACCAATTTGGAGGATACACTACCAGACACACAACTGATCGCCATTGGAAAGATTGATGACCACTTCACAGACATTGTCCAGTTCCTGTCAACAGGAATGACACCTAGTAAGTATACAATTCCCTAGAAGAAACAACTAGTGGTGCGCGCTGCAAAATTTTCACTTATAGCTAGTCTAACTATACAAACTGGGACCTAATGAGATACTAAGAAGATGTGTTATGGAGACAGAGTGACCATTGATCCTTGCAGAAGCTCATGAAGGCATCACAGGGGGACACTACGCAGGGAGAGCAACTGCGCAGAAGGTCCTGAGAGCTGGCCTTTGGTGGCCTACCTTACATAGAGATGCTAAGGATTATGCTAGAGCCTATGATGTGTGTCAGAGAGTTGGGAAACCATCCAGATGAGATGAAATGACATTAGCACCACAGATTACCCTACAAACATTTGAAAAGTGGGCCATTGACTTTGTGGGACCTATAAACCCACTAGGAAAACACACAGGAGCAAGGTATATCATTACTGCGACACAATACTTAACTAGATGGGTTGAAGCCAGAGCAGTTAAAGACTGTAGTGCAATTACAGTTGCTCATTTTATATTTGATGACATAATAACCAGGTTTGGATTCCCCAAGATCCTTATGAGTGATCAAGGCACACATTTCATCAATAAGACAGTTGAAGCCATGACTGAAGAATTTGCAGTCCACCATCAGAAGAGTACACCTTACCATCCACAAGCAAATGGAACAGTTGAAGCATTCAATAAGATATTGGAGACAACATTAACAAAGATTTTCATTATGAATAGGGATGACTGGGACTTAAGAGTACCTACAGTACTATGGGCCTATCGAACCACTTGCAAGAAATTAACAATGCAGACTCCTTTCAAGTTGGTTTATGGTCTCGAAGCTGTTGTCCCGATGGAATACTTGGTACCAAGATTAAGAATTGTTTCTTTTACAGGTATGGATGACACTGGTGCTATTTAGGAAAGGCTTTCCCAGTTGGTTGAACTGGAAGAAGATAGATTCATTGCAGGATTCCACCAACAGGTTCAGAAGGAACGAGAGAAGGCATATCATGACAGACACATCAAGAAGAAGGCACTCAAGCAAGGTGATTTAGTACTGATGTATGACAGTAAGTTTATAAGACACCCAGGGAAGTTAAAAACACATTGGCTTGGACCATATGAGATCGCCTATGTTACAGAAGGAGGAGCTGCACAACTGAAAACATTGAAGGGAGAATGGAAGGAAGGATTGGTGAATGGGAGTTGACTGAAGTTGTACTATGATGACTAGCTGCCTCACAAATCTTAGTAAAAGCATGAGAAAAAGGGTCTAAGTACCAGGTGCAGTTGAAACTGGGTACCAGACATGCAAAAGGCAGTCCGCACAAGGAGGGAGAGGAGGTATAAAGCAGAAACCAAGGCTTCCCTGCACAGTCCAAATTCGAAGCAAAACAGAAGGATCAAATCTGAAGTGCCTCGGGATGAGTCACATGTGAGTGTTGGGGGCCTGTTGGCCCTTGGTTATGGAAGGAAGTGAAGAACAAGGAAGAAAAGGTGAAAATCAAACTTCGCAGGAGACACAATGACTGTCACTTGGTCGAAGTAAGAAAAAGAGTAGAAAAGATGGAGCAAATAAAGGAAATGCAAGCCGTTGGGTGAGGATATCAAGGATGACATATTAGCAAGGAATATGGATTGTGTACAACTCAACAAGTGGAAAAATCCACCGTTGTATGCTTTGGAGCACCGCTCGAGAAGGAAGGAAAGACAGGATGGCGAAGAAAAGAGGGTCAAGTTGACCTAGGGTTTTAGACACCTAGGGTTTTGGCACCTAGGTTTCTGCCTAAGGCTGTCGGTGGGGTGTTGTAATGTATAAATAGAGGTCTAAAGGGCCTAGGTTTGGTTGGTAATTCTATAGTACAATATTTTTGTTGATATAGCTATAGTATTGAGAGAGGGATCATTGTATTGAGAGAGAGAAGTGATGAGAGGGAGGAAGCTTTCTGGTATTGTAAGATCTTCTGCTGTGTGCGAAGGTCAAGTCCTGCAGCTGGGTGTGCAGGGAGGGACATTATTCTCTTTGCATGTTTCACTTTGGTGGTTGACATTGAGCCCTAGTAAGTGGGTCACCCTTAGGGACATGTTTGCTACGGGGAGGTCCTTTTGATGAGTCATCATGTCATTCCCAACCATACTTGTCACTTTCCACACTTCATCCCCTCATCTCCTTACATTTTGGGATTTTCAGGTATACTAGCCCAAGAAGGGATTGTCCCTCATTTCATGGGAAGAAGGGGATGAAGATCCAAAGGCTTGTAGCTGGCAAAAGATAAAATCCAATCATGAAAATTCTAGATGCTCGCTCAGGGATCCCTAAGACAATGAAATGTCTCTCATAATAAATTGATGGGACCCGTAAAAAAATAACTAATGCAAAATGCCAACCAAGGTGGAGCATGTGTGGGCACTATTTTTCCTGCTTAGGTAGAAGCCCCACACATGGTTTCAACTTGGGGAAGCATGATGTGACTAGAGTTGAGTCAAGGTGGGCACTTTTTTTCATGCTTAGGTAGAAGCCCCACCTTGGCCTTAACTTGGAAACATATTTAAAAGAATAAAAGGCAATAAATGGGCTTGGGAAAAGGTTGCATTGAAATCGAAGGTGCAACACACCCTCTACAAAGGCACCCGTAAATGAGACACTAAAATCCCTTGTATATCACAGACACCATTCCAAAGAGTCTCGTCTCCATCCATGTCACTTTTTCCACATGTCTTAGAGAGGGGTCCACTTGGGAAAACACTCATAAAATGAGGTACGATTCACCCAATAGGTCATTTTGTCAACCCTCCCATGCCTAAACTCGACAATAATTATTTGACAATTTTGATGGTTAAATATACAGTAAGTAGTTATTTTACTTGCTGATATATATTTCTATTGACTGCTGCAAATAGGGACAACAAGCTTAAGTTGCTTGTCCATTGGATTGTCTAGTTTGTATCTTGTCTCTTCTTGTGTCTCGGGCATGTACAACCATCTTCCACAGGTACTCAAACACTTGGAAACCATAAACCACCTCTGAAGCTCATTGTCGCTCCACTTTCCACTTAGTAAACTGACTTGTAGGGGAATCTCTTCATAAGTATCACTTTCCATCTCATTCCCCCCTCGGGTCACCCAAGACTCCCCCTTGTGTCAGAATTATTCCTTCATAGAAGCGAGGGAGGGTGTATCTAAGGTGACAATGGGTGATATTTCCCATCATTATCGCCATCCAATGGATTGGGTTGGACTTTTCCCAACCTACATTTTGCGCGATAACACCTCTTATGATCTTTTAATTTTCTGGACTCATAACATACCACATGCCCCCTTTGACTGAGAACTCCACCAAGTCCTTTGACCTTGCATGCATTGGTGCACACCAAAAAATCTTCGTTTGGATCTGCAATCTTCAATATTGGTGCACTTGTCAATATTTCCTTCAACTATTGAAATCTCTCTTCACACTTGGAAGTCCATTCAAATTTCACTCCCTTCTTTTGCAAAGAAGTGATTGGACTTGCAATATTTGAGAACCCTTTTATGAATCTTCGTTAATAACCAACAAGACCCATGAATGATCTAACCTCAGTCACATTCTTTGGCACTGACTGTCCTCTAATGGCCTCTATCTTCTCAGGATCAACTTCTATCCCTGATGCTGAAATTATATGCCCCAAGTAGTGAATATTATTTTGGTAAAAGATGCACTTGCTTAGCTTATCATACAATTTATGCTGTCTTAAAAATTGCAACACCATTCTTAAATGTTGCTCATGTTCCTCTTCTGATTTAAAATAGACAAGGATATCATCTAAGAACACAATCACAAACTTGTCCATGTACTCCCTAAACACTCCATTCATCATGCACATAAAAATTGTTGGGGCATTTGATAGCCCAAATGGCACTACCGTGAATTCATAATTCCCATATCTTGTTCTGAATGTTGTCTTGTTGAGGTCTTCTTCCTTTATCCTTACTTGGTGATAGCCCGATCTCAAGTCAATCTTTGAAAATATTCTTGCACCTTTCAACTGGTCAAAAAAATCATCAATTCTTGGCAAATGATACTTATTCTTTATGGTGACCTTATTCAGCTACCTGAAATCAATACACAACTTTAAGGTTCCATCCTTCTTCCTCACAAAAAGAACTAGGGCTCCCCAAGGTGACACCCTTGGGAGTATATACCACTTTTTAAACAACTCTTCAAGTTGCATTTGCAACTCCTTCAATTCTTGTGTACCCATTTTGTATGGTGTCTTAGACATTGGGGCAGCTTGTGGCACCAAATCAATAGAGAAATCAATGTCTCTTTTTGGTGGTAGTCCTGGAATTTCTCTAAAAACATCTTCAAAATCCATCAAGACTGAATGGTCTTCAATGCTTTCCACTTTGTCTTTGGCTATCTCCTCCACACGGGCTACAAATATCTGACATCCCTTCTGAAGCTCTGCTTCAAATGCATAGTTGAAATCTCTCTAACAACTACAACTCTTGGAATTCCTTGAATCTTTCCTTGCTTCCCTTCCTCATCAAGACATGTGATTGTCTTGTTGTAATAATCTAGGACAACATGATGTTTTTCCAACCAATCCATGCCAATTATACAGTCATATGAACCCAACGGTATGATGTTTACATATACCTTTGTGCTAAGTCCATTCGTGTCTATTGGACAATCTTTGACCAACTCATTGATTTTCCTCTTAGCCCCTGTGGCTAACTGAAGTAACCAAGATTTCTTATTCTTTCTTCTTTACAAGTGAAATATTTCAACAATGTTAGCATTTATGTAACTATGGCTAGCTCCAAAATCAATTAAAATTGCTATGGGCTCATTATTGATCTTACCTTCCACTTCAATAATGGGAGATTGATATTTAGCTTGCTTGTTATCCAAGGCTAAATAAATCCTTGGCATTCTTCTGCCCATGTCTTCCACTGTTTCTGCCTCTTAAATGTTGTGGTCAATCCTCATTCTTTCTCCTTTGTGAGGGAAATCCCTATATAGATGATTTCCCTCACATCTCCAACATTGGACAGGTTGTTGCCTTGGCCTTTTTCCAATTGAATCTACAATATTGTGTTCATTTTGGGTGACTTGAACTTGCTGATTTGCTTGGGACTTATTCCTGAAAAAGGTTGGCTTAAAACCCTTCTGCCTTTGATCCTTCTTATCCTTCATATTGTCATTCCAAGCTTTTTGGAAAACTGGTCTTCCTTTGCTCTGCTCATACAGATGCCTGGCTCTCCTTATGGTATCCTCCAAGGTTTTTGGGTTATCATATTGAATCTTATCACTATAGAAAGAGGGTAGCCCATTCATAAACCTTTGGATGTTGACCTTCTCATCGTTGATGAAGTCAACATACTTTAACAATTCAAAGAACCACTTCTGATATTCCTCCATTTTCATGGTTCCCAACTTGAGTTCAAATAAATATTTCATCTTTCTTTCATGGTAATGCTCAGACACATATTTCTCTTGGAAATATCCCTTGAAATGGCTTCATGAGATTCTTTTCTCATCAAGGTTCCTGGCTTTCTTAAGCTAATCCCACCACATGGTTGCCTTCCCTTGCAAGTGGTAGGTGGAAATTATAGCTTCTACCTGGGATGGGTAATCATGTAGCTGGAAACATTTCTTCATTTCCAGCAGCCAGGCCTCATCATCTTCTCCTTTCTTGTGTTTTCCATTGAAAGTTGGTGGCTTAATATTCTTGAGTTCACCTTGCAAGATGTATGCCTAAGGTATTCTCCTTTGCCTCTGAACATGAGACACTCTTGGAATACTCCCTGGGCATGAAATTGCATGAGTTCTTTTGGTGGAATGCCTCAGAGAATGATGGAATCTACTCATTCTTCTTAACTGCCTATCATTCCCATGATTATCTCTTTTTCTATGGGATCTTGATGTTGATACTTGTGTAGTACTAGCTACTTGCTTGGTGCCAGAGTCCTTGTTAACTTGCTTCTGTAGCATATTTAGGCTTTGAAGTATCTCTTCTTGGGCCTTCATGATCCTCTCATTATCGACCCTATAGCTATGCACTTATTTTTGCAGGCTTCTCATTGTTACAAGCTCCCCCCTGTCTCTTCTGTTGATTAATTGGGTTGGTTTTCATTGATGTCAACCCTTGAAGAAAGTCCGGTAGCACAAAGGTTTGGGTAATGGACCCAAGTTTGTTTGATGGATAATGGTATGATTTTTGATACATTTTCAGGTAAAACTATTCTCTATGGATAGTACATGCCATTCCATTTCCAGTGGTATGCGGAACGTCACATAACTCCTCACGTTTAGAGAGTTATGGCCATGTGAAGTTGGAGAACCCTCATGAGTAATCTAGAAGCCCCAAAAGGTCAAAGTAGTCAAAGTGTTTGCAAAGAAGAAATTATTTAAATAATAAAGTGAAGTGAAGAGTGTACTGTAAGTCAAAGAGGATGCAAAAGAAATTATTTAAATAATAAAGTCAATGGAGAAATTACTAATTATGGAAAGTGGTTAAGTTAAGTGGACAAGTGGTTATAAGTGGGTTAACCCTAAAATAAGGAAAGTGGGTTAAGATGGTTAAAATGTAACCCCTTGAGGATGCTACATGAAAGTATAAAGAAGAGGCAAGACTCTCTCATTTAAACACACTTGAATATCATTGAATATCTATTTTTGTGAAAGGTTATTTGGGTATGTATTATTGATAGAGAAAAATTGCAGCAGAAAAAGTGCGGCAGGAAAAGTGCGGCAGAAAAAGTGCATCAGGAAAAGTGCGCAGAAAAAGTGTGGTAGGAAAAGCGTGGTATAAAAAGTGTCGCAGGAAAAGTGCAGAAGAAAAAGTGCGGCAGAAAAATCACAACAGGAAAAGTGCGGTAGAAAAACCGCAGCAGAAAAAGTGCAGCAGAAAAATCGCGGCAGAAAAATCACGACAACAAAACCGCGGCAACAGAACGCTACAAGAAGAAAAAAAGGTATGGTTCTCATATGTGTAGTGTTGAATTTATGAATCAAGTTGAGGGTTTTCCTTGTAAATATGTTGGCTGCCCTCTTGGGAGTTTATGGCTTGCTGTAGAGTTGATCTGAGGCAGATCTACCGAAGTTTAATATTGGTTCATGTTTGAGGGCTTTTCGTTGAGGTATGTTGCTGAAGTTATTGGTACAGATAAAGGTTGTATAACAATGAGGTTCTAGCACATGGTTTGAGGTACAAACTTGTGGTATAGTGTTTGAGGT
>SNQJ01S0001199.1:112161-142383 GCA_010110895.2 Picea sitchensis
CTTGCACTTTTAAAGATCGTGCAGGTTTTCCTCGATCCAATGGTGGTCGGACCCTGCACTCATATCTGACACCTGAGATCTATCCTCCTCTTCAACGCGCTCTTCTTGTCTTCATTCAGATCTGACGACCCTCGATCTATCGGGAATTTGAAGAGGATCCAACGATTAGAACTTCTTCTCAAACCTTACGGGCCTACCTCTTCAGCATGCTCTTATTCAGATCTGACGACCATCGAGAATTCAGAGAGAGATCCAACAAACACAATTGATGCTCTTCCCCGATTATCACTGCTCCGCTGATCATCGCTGCTGTAAAGAGATCCAACGAACACAATTGATGCTCTTCCCCGATTATCATTGCTCCACTGATCATCACTGCTGTACTCAAGCCATCACCACTACTGTACTTGCCATCAATGACAAGTATACGCTGCCTATAAATATGCTAACAATCCTCTGTACATTCTTCCTGTACTCATGCCATTCGCTGTCTGTTACATAT
Organism: Picea sitchensis; assembly: GCA_010110895.2. Lineage (NCBI taxonomy): Eukaryota > Viridiplantae > Streptophyta > Pinopsida > Pinales > Pinaceae > Picea > Picea sitchensis. Next base: position 112,664 of record SNQJ01S0001199.1, read on the forward strand.
TTGCCAACACCTTTCCTATACTGCGCACTGGGATCACAGTGGTGAATCTACAAAAAAATATTTCTAGGATCCCGCATCCACTTGTTAGTCCAACAGTTATTTCTATGCATAAGAATAACATATCTTTCACTAGTTTTATCAGATCTATTCATATCATATCTTCTTTATTCTAGTTGTGCCCTAGTTTTCAGACTAGGACCAAATCTATCAAACATACCTAGACCCATTCTTTCAAAACACAAATTTCCACTTATCTTACCTTTATCAGAGCACAAAGATTTAAGATCTTACCTCTTTTCTTCAGATCGAGCTTCTTTTCTTAGCACAGAGCTTCACAAGTCAAGTAGAGTATTGTGCACCACAACAATAGATCTACGCACATAGTTTTCTTCTTTTCTTTAGTTCCCAACAATCACAGTTTTAGGTCCCAACAACGGAACCATTTGTTGGCACAGGGGCAGACCCGGGGTTCAGCGCTTCAATAGCAGACCAACAAAACCCTAACTACTGGCCCTTTCGGCAACACCTGCGAAGTAGATGAAGTCTCACCCGAGGTAGAGGCAGGGGGGGTTGCAGGACTCAAGTGTATACAACCTAGATGCTACATAGATCTGTGATTACACTACTTAATAGAGCACTTAACAGTTAACATTCATTATAATTTAACCCTTATTCACATCGCAGGTAAAACCCTAATTACAGAGCATCACAATATTCAACAAGATCTAACACATCCAAGCACTTAGCACATAGAAATAGATCAGATCTAACATTCATTCATATTACTAAGCACTAAGCTACTATATCAGATGCATCTAACATACAAAAATATGACAACACTAGGCATAAATCACATCAATCACACAAAGCAACCATAACATAGGATATAGGTGGTTCACCCCCAGCGTGGGGTTACGTCCACCAACTTTTCGTCTTCTTTATTATATTCTTTCAATCTTCCCACATGCATAGAGCCACAAGACCAACTCTGCATAGGACAAGAGATCTGCACATACCTCGCCAGATCCTCCTTCCCCGAGCTTGGCACAACACAAAGCCTCTTTACAATCACTTGCACTGAGCTCTGCAAGTTCTCAACACACAGTATGCACAAATCCTTTAGAATCACATAGATCAACTACTTACATTGCTTGCACTTAGCATGATATCACCCTTAGTACCACCTACTTACATCACCTAGCCTTATATTTATACATTACAAATGGGGCCAAAGCATGGGTAAACCCATGGGATGACATCCCATACCCATTACATAAACCCTAAACCCAAAAAGGCCGCAAAAGGGGGCGATATCCTGCGATCTCCACTTCGCCTGGCGCTCCATCTTCGACCAGCCTATCGAAGTTCCAAAATTGGTCAAACATGACCATCGTTTCCACAAAAACTGGTCGAGGGCCAACACAATGGATAATAAAATAGTGGAGAAAAAATATGGTCATGCTATCAACAATCTTGACTTTAATGTAATTGAGGATCTGAAGAAAAACAAAGCTAATATTTCCATGTTCAATATTTGTTCCTTAACACAACAATGTGAGCTTCTACACGATGCTTTCAAACATCATGATACTTAGAAAAGAACTATCGCTGCTACTGAAAGTTTAATCCTCGAAAGTGATGCACTAGAGATACACAAAGTGGAATTAGCAACAACTATAAATGCAACAAGCATGGGTGCATTTTCAAAATCTCAGGTACCACCTTTCATGCTTACATATGAAAATTTTAATTTCAATGTACACAATTGTTTAACAGATTCATGTGCGTCTTCCAATATCATGCCTTTTTCTATTTTCCAAAAGAAAGATGTTGTTCCACAAGTAATGAGAACCAGGATCATCCAATTAGATAGGACACATGTTAAGGTAAAAGATGAACTCAAAGATGTTTTAATCAGACAATCATCCGACCCCAGGGTTGATCAGACTATAGACATAGTTGTTGTGGATATACCAGAGAGTTATGGTTTTCTCTCAAGGAAAGTCTGGTCAGCCAAACTGCAAGGTTATTTCTCTACCAATTGGTGTCATCTATGGCTTCCTCATAAAGGAAAATCCAATCAAATCCGTTTAAACAATGAGGCACACATGAAGCACACAGTGACATAATTGGAAGGTGTTAGAACTTTGTAAATTTTGTCCAGCTGATAGAAAAACAACAGAGGTAACTATTTCAACCTACTTTAGAGCTGGGCACTAGCCTACTCAACTCAGAGAGGGCTCTCTCGTGTCACTAGATATTTCTTTGGAAATCAGTGGCTAGATTTGGTTTGTTTTGGGGGTTTTTAATAAAGTTGTTGGCAATGAAGGGGAGGAATACTTTGGGCAATGGAGTCAAAATTATGAAATTGAATGAAAACAATGATCAACCAATAGAACTCTGCAGAGGATAAAGTCTAAGTGAGGCAATGAATCTGAGTTATAAATTGAATTTAAGTAGCATGTAGGAAGAAAGAGAAAACAAATAACTGCATCAGAGCATTAATAAAATGAATTATGAATTAGTTAGGAAGAAATACACACAGTTTAAATTGTTTTATCTGAGAGCATCAAGAGATGAATTTTGGGCTTTTAACTATCCAATTAAAACAGAAGACAATGTAAATGGAATTAAAGAACATGGGAAATACATACAATGAGGGAAGACAAAGCTCATATCACCACCATTAGAATCTTTTCATAGAGAATTCAAAAGCTTCTGCATATGTATTCAACTCAGTCCCATAAATTTACAATGGAGCTCAGAACAACCAGAACTGTGCCCTTGCACTTCTACCAACATTAATACACTCAAAACCTCTAATACTTATAAAATTCGAGTTCCTTCAGTGTGCAACCTGTTACAATAACTGAAATGAAACTTTCAGCTTCTACAATGATTACAAATGACAATTTTTAGAAAAAACGTTCCATGATCCCTGCAGATTCCTCTAACACTCAAGATCCTTCCTCTGCCACATTCTCCTTGAAATGTCACTCACACTCTTAAAATATAATTGCATTTATCCATATTCTCAGTAAACATTTGGGAATAATATATTTGAAATAAAAATAATTCCCAAATATTTTCTATCCTGTAGAATTAAATTTCCAGAATTTAATTCCCGCCCGTGGTTCTTTAAAACCATGTCTTGTTTTTCCCAATTCACCATTTCACTTGTAAAAAACATTTACTGTTACTATTTCCTTGTGAAAAACATTATCATTTCACTGTGGAAAAACATTTACTGTGTGTTTTTTCCAGTTTACCGTCTTTGGTAAAATACCTTTTATCTTTTTCTTTTACTTTTGTAAATGTTTGGATAAAGAATTATCCAAGTCTTCGTTGCATCTTACCATTTAGATCTTTTTCATGGAAATAAACATTAATTTCTTAAATCTTACCTCTGTAAAACCTTTTCACTGCAAGGAGGAATTTTATTTGTTAGAAATCCCATAATTGTTGTTGAAATGCACTCCTGAAAAATGCCGCACATTAAACATATGATAAATGGTGCATTCATTACATTGGGCTTTGGCTGGAGTGGTTTAATCCAAACTGATTTTACCTCCAATGTGCTCCATGTAAAAACACGTGTCCACCAAATAAACCACGATAGTTTTTCCTGGCCCACCTTCACATAATTAACCTCCTCGCTACTTCAATCCCCGATATGTATGTGCACCCTCCATCCAACTTTTGAATTTTCCACATTATAAAATTAGATTCATGCCCATGATTTGACGTGATTCCATAAATTAAATATTGGATTAAATATTAATATAAATATTTTAATATAAAATATTTATATTAATAATAATAAACCATTTTTCTATTTTCTAAGGACTTTGGGCATATGAGGCTTAACACATGACTTTGTTGATAAGATAAGGGTGCTTAATAAAAGGAATATTTTTTATTTTCAACGGGAATATAAGGGTAAAAATGAATGAAGTGATGGAACTGAGGGATTTAGATAAGCGTTAAGGCTAGGTATAGGTTTGGAATATTCACCAATTTTTTTTAACTCATGGAGGACATGACTATTTTGGATGATCAGTTGAGTGAAGGATTTAGGTGATGGGAGCTTGAAGGAGCTAGTGAAAAATTTGAAAGTTTGAGTGGAAAAATAGCACAAGGACAAGACGCTTTGGGAAAAATTAATACAAATTAGTAGGTGATAACAGAAGGTAAGAATGATCCCATAAGCTTTGCCCATTCTGTTTTGGGGTATTATTTTTTCGAAACTGATTACAGTTGTTACAAAGCACAAACTTCTGAGATACCATCAAAATTACAATCAGGCCTTCGCCCACGAATCCATAATAGCCCCTATCCAGTACTAACTAACTTAGGATTTGGTTTGACTAACAAGACTAATGTTCCTGACATGTGGACCATGATCTTTGATGGCTCGAAAACACTGGATGGATCTGGAGCAAAGGTAGACATCTTATGTTCCTATCACTTTGGATAGGAGAGATTCAAAAGACATGACCCTAGAAATATCATAAGGGAACACTTCAATAACATTAGGCTCCCTTATGAGTATACTACTGATTTCTGGGAAGAAGAGGAGGTGCATCAAAATGCTAGAACATACAATGGAGTCATTTCCAACAAGCATGGCCAACCAAAGGGAAGGATCACCGACGAAGAAGCAGCAAGAGGGGTGGCCAGAAAATAAGCATAACAAGACGAAGTTGGGAGATCTTCTCCCATCTCTATCTCGAGTCATTCAGGGTCTACCAAGGAGGAAGAAACAACAACCAATAAAAGGAGGAGAGATAAAGAAAATGTATTAAAAAAGAAGAACGAAGCCAAGAAGAAACAAAATGTTGAGGTCGACAATGTAAAATCCAAAGCTGAAGCAAAAGCAAAAGTTGTTGCAAAAAGAGAAAAAGAACTAGCATAAATAGCAAGAGTAGTAGTAGAACTAGTAGAGAAAGCAACAAAGGAAGTGGCTAACACAATTGTTGAGCAAGAGAGGAAAAATAAAAATGCACAAATCAGAGGGGATGGAACACACCCCATGGACGTAGATATCCTAGGAACATCTACCATAGGCACATAGGTAGATACAATAGACAATGGTTTAGACCTTGGATTTTGGGGGCCATTCCAATCAGTGGAAGTGTTAGATCTTAGAAGCTTCATGTATGACAGTAAAGTTGGTAGAATTGTGCAAGAACGATTTAAGATGTCGGTGATGGAAGGGGATCCTATATTAGCTGTCACTTAGGTACTAGTCACGGGAGGTGTTAGAAAGGATTCTTTGGAAACATCTAGAGCCAGTTCTGCATTCATGGATGCAATATAGATAACATCCAGGGGTTATGTAAACAAAATCAAGAGAAGGAGTTAATGATCAGGGAACTCGAGGAAAATCTTCAGTAGATAAAGGTTGACGAGAGAAGCCTCTAAAGCTTCAAAGTCAATGCTGAAAAAGTTATAAATGACTTAGAAGGTGCCATTATTGACATGTACACTCATCTACACCTTTTCCAAGATGCGGTTGCAATAGTCATCGACCAAAACAACCAGATACAAATGAAGCTGACACATTACAACACTATCCGCGAAGGTATAGCTGACATAGATAGATGGATAGAGGAAAATATTGATTCACCTTCTGAGTTATATAGGCTTTCAAAATCTAGGAGGAAGACCAAATTGTACACATTGGATCACTGCCAATAGATAGGATAGAGAGCTAATAAAAAAGTAACCAAATCTATGGAAGTATGTTCAAGGATCCATAAAGCTGCGTTTCCTCCCAAGGTTAGATGAGCTTGGAAATAACATAGTAGCGGAAGAAATGGTAAATGCAGTTCAAGATAACACAAATCGAAGGTAAGAAATAGTTGAAGAATCTACCTTCGTTTCCACTGACCTTATTGATCGACATCTGCTACAACCAATTAAGCTTCATACGATGGTGCATGCTTTCATGAAAAAGTTAGAGAAATATATGAGCACCCTCGATGATAGTATTGCTCTGAACAATGCAACATTAGAGCAACTGACATACAAGAGGATCAAATCACTCTATGACCAGTTTCAATTTTGGATGGCCTACCTCAGAAGCAAAAGTTCATAGGAAAAGGACATAACACCTGTCCTTTATTTCATCCTTTTTCTAACTATACATTTCGTCCCTCTTTGCACAATTGTTATTAGGGAAGGGAAGATGAACCATTTTGTAACTGCCTCTTCAAGAAGAAGATGAAAGGACACATGGGAGTTACTAATTTTTGTATAAAATAGGATAGAAGCTCATTTGAAAATGAACTTTATGATTTTCAAGCATTGTATAGACACAACAACTTTTTCGAGAACATATAATTTGTTAACTAATATTGAGAATCCCTTAGGGCCAACATATTATAAAAGGAATTCCGTGTAGAAACGAATCAAAGCTTTGAACTACTTCAAGTGAAGATAACTACTGTTTCTATGGACTGTAAGAATGCTTGTTTGTTGTAGATTGATTCTCATACAATCTTTGTCATTCTGCAGTTATTGATGTTTCTTTGAATATTTCAATGTCTTTAGATTTGTGGGTTATTATTGTATATGTTGTTGTGATCTAGATTAATCCGATTATATACATTTGTATACACTTGTCTCCAATCTTTCTCTTTTGTTGCAGATAATTGTATAGAAGTTGTGTAAGATTTTGATTGCATTTATAACTCATCAGTTACTCTAGTGTGCTCCTAGATAGGATAGGTTAGCATAGACTAGTAATATATTAGTTTTTTTTACATAAATAGTCTTCATCTACATCTTTGCATTACATTCTCACCATCCATCCATCCCCATCAGTACACCAGACCGTAACCGATAAGAAAACCAAAAGACAGAAACAAATGGCAGCCGAGCCAAATTCCGGATGGAAATCCTAATTCAAACGGTGTATAGTCTAGTTGGGACCATATATCGGGGAGTACTCCTTGCTGTTTTTCAGGCAAATTCATACCTATCAACAACCCCCAAGGAAGTAGCACAACTAGTTCTTTCATTTTTAAAGATTCCATAACCCAATAGTTAAAGGAACTAATCTCTTGAATTGGAGAAATGAAATCATTTCATTGGGATATGTTGACCACCTATCCAACTAGGTGTCAACGTCATGTACAATGAAGATATGTACCTTGTTTCATGACAAAATTTGAAGACCTATGGCTTAGCAGGGCAATTTCCCCCCAAAAACTTCTATTTCTCTCTCTTCTTCTCCACGGAATGTCCACTCCTCTGCGTAGGAAATTTTGTAACGTAACATTTTAGCACGGGTCAAGTTTTGTAATGATTTAGTGGCCTAGGACTTTATCATTAGGGAATTCCTTTAATCGAGTGTTTTTTTTCCTTAGGTAATTAACTTTGCTTTTTTAGTGATTTTAATTACTTAAGTTTTTCACTCAATAATCCTCCAAAGTCGTAAAATACGTTCTAATGATCGAGCCCAATAGATAACTAAGGGAAAGAAGTGTTGTGAATGACCATGCTAGACATCTACTAGAGTCTTGCGGAATTCTGTTAGGTTTTGATAGGTGTTTTTAATAATTAAAATTTCCCGTTAATTAGAAAATTTTAAATATTTTTGCTGTAAAATGTAAAAATTTGGTCATTGGGGATTTTGTATAGGGGTATGGGTACTCAAATAAAATGGATTATGACCCCCTACATCCTTGTACCAAATTTCATCTCATTTGGACAAGTTTTGCTAGGTCAATGTCCATGAGGAGTATAAATCAATAAAAAATCAGCAAATAATTAGCCAAAGTAAAAATGCCAATTTTTGTAAAAGGGTCTAAAGTCATGGAAAAAAGGGGGGAAGTGTTTCCTAATGTAATTCCTAAGTGATAAAGTGGAAGTGTTTCCAATGTAATTCCAAGGATAAAGGGATACACACTAGGAAACTTCCAAAGTCAAGTGTTAGCAACTTCATGTGTTTCGCTAGAGAGAGGGGCGCTCCCCCCTCTTCACGACAAATTAGAAAGTGATGGAATTAAAGGTTAGGGAGGCCCCCATACCTTGGGAGCCCCCCTTAGGTCATAGATAGATGTTTTAAAAAATAAGAGGGGTTGCACACCCCATCATTCCTTAGTCCTCTCTCATGTGGTGCGCCCCCCTTAGAAGTGGGCCATCCCTTGCATGGAATGACACTTGGAGAGCATGCAAGGGGGGTCTCCTCTCATTATCTCCCTTAAAATAAGCCCTTCTCTCCTCATTTGGACATTAAATCTCATTGTAAATTCATGCTGCCAAAAATTCTCCTCACTCTCTCTTGCTCTCTCCCAAATTTTCTCTGTAATCTTGCTGCGAATTTGCAGCCACATTTTTGGATAATAAAAGTGAAGCTTTGGAGGATCTCTTGGTGTTCTCATGGTGTTCTTCCATGGCGTTTTCCTTGAGGTAATATTAATGCATTTTTTTGTGTATTTCTTTGCTTGCATTGTTCTACTTGAAGACCCCAAGCAAAGTATTTTGCTGGGGATAGATTTGTGATAGTATTATCACAAGTCTTTGTGGGTTGCTTCTATTTGTGTTTGCAACGTATTTTACAAACCATTGTGAGGATATCACCTTCTTATCTCATTGTGTAGCAGGGATTTCCATTTGCAGGTTATCAAAGGCTTGGAGGAGTGGAAAGCCCACTTGTCCAACCATAAGAAGCTTCACTTTATTTTCTGAAATCATTTCCAACTCATTCTTATTTATTTTTCACATCTATTCTTCTCTAGTCGTGCAAATCAAAACATTTTTAAGTTCAGATTTTTACTTTGAAATTTTTTGTTTTATGTGCTAACAAATACTAACTTGTTCTAAGCCATTTTTATCATTTTCCAGCATACAAAGATTACTGTTTTATGCAGGTTCTTGCTAGGTTAAGGGGAGGTGCTGCCCATTTTTCCGACAAAGAGCTCGAGGAAGTATCCAAGAGTTGTGGTGCAAAATCCCCTTCCTTCTCTTTCTTTCTAAATCATCATAAGCATCCCAAGAGAGTCTCTTGGGATTGCATTCTTCATTCATATTATTACTTGTAAATTTGTAAATTATCTCAAGTATTTAGGTGCCCACACCTTGCATGCGAGTGACCTTGCCACCCTTGCAAAATTGTGCTGTCTAGGAGAAGAAGTTAATTTTCTCATTTTTGCTCAAATTGTTTGCCCCACTTCTACCATAAAGAGAAGGTTTAGTGGCTAAGATTTAATTATTTTATTTTCAAGTCTTTTTCCCACCTTGGCCAAAAAATCCGTAGGCTTGTCCTCCACATTGTGCCAAAGTTGTGAGGCTTTAAACTTGTTTTAATTTTTGCCAACCTTTGTCCTTGAGGCAAAGTTGTGTGGCTAGATAATTTATTTTCTCTTTCTAAGTTATCTTACTTTTATTTTTCCCACACCTTGCATGTGAGTGTTTTTTCCACCTTTGCAAAATCGTGATGGCCAGTAGCTAGAATTTTCAACTTTTGCAAGTAAACAAACCTTGCCATGTATTCCCTCCCCCTACCACTTGTGGATCTTGGGTGGCTCAGTTTTGTTATTTATTTAACCACTAAAAAAAGGTGACTTGAGGAGGCTAGAAGGGGTTGAAGCCGGGGAGGGTTTCATGATACTAAGTGTCATCCTTATTGAGTGCGGGAAAACCTTGGATTTGCCCTGTGGAGATAGGGGAGAACCTTGTTGTTCTCTTGTTGAGCACCCAACACTTCCTCTTGTTCAAAGGATAAGGAACTTGGGGTAGTCACATAGTTTAGGAATATTACAATTCACATCTAATTACCCTAAGTCAAATAGAGACCTAAAATTTATTAAAAACAACCTACTCACATTTCAAGTCTTGCAGTTTCCTTTTTATGTAATTTACTTTCAAGCAGTTTCATGCATTCATTTTCGACAAATCTTTTACATGTGATTATTTACATTGTAAAAGCATTATTTTTTATTTATTTCAAGTATTCTTTATTCTTTGGAAATAATTGTCTCAATTATTATCAAGTTCATTGTGTAAGTATTCCTTATTTTATTACAAGTTGTAGAAATATCTTTTAGTGTGGATATCTCAATAAGTGAAATTTGGTAATCTTTAGGAACTAGTCTATTTGTTATTTTGTAAAAAGAAAGATTTGTCTGTCATTGAAAGAATTTCACTTTGCATTGTTGCTTGTCATTGGGTTGGGTCTCCTTAATCCTTAAATTAATTAACTCCTAGAATTCAAATAAACCTTCACATAGTTTAACATGGTCTACCCCCCTTGGCTTCCCTAGGAGTGATCCTAGACAGAAGGGGTCTAGATTGAGGTGAAAGTGGGCCTGGAATCAGGTTTGTGCCTCCAAGGACACATCAAGTGGGTTGGAGACTTCTCCATGTTTGTAGGTGTGTATTAGGTGGCAATATGATACATAGAATTACGAGATATCGAAATTGTTTAAGTTGGAATCTTTTCTACATTTTATAAGCTTTCTTGAGCCCTAAGGGTGTCCTCTTTTAGTCAAGGATTTCATTGCTGCAATAAATTTAATGCTACAACCATTAGGGCTGCAACAAACTTCACTTTCTTTCATCATTTACTCACTTTTCAACTGTGGAAAATTACTTCTAAACCTAGATTATTGTTCTACTGGTTATGGGATATGTTTTTTACAGTTTACTTGTTGACTTTTGTGGTTGGAACTTGTTGCTATAGACTTTTTTTGCTACAGCCATAAGGCTACCCTAACACTTTGCTGATAACTTTATTTGGCAACCCTAATTTACAGTCAAATTTCATGCTTAAGTATTGGAAAGTTATCTATTGTTTTAGTACTTCATTGTCCAATAATTATTTGATAGTTTTGATGGTTAAATATGCAGTAACTAGCTATTTTTCTTGCTTATATATATTTCTATTGACTACTACAAATAGGGACAATAATCTTAACTTGCTTGTCCATTGGATTTTCTAGTTTGTATCTTGTGTTTTCTTGTGTCTCGGGTGGGTACAACCATATTCCACAGGCAATCAAACTCTTGGAAACCATAAACCAACTTCGAAGCTCATTGTCAAGCAAATATCCACTTAGTAACCTGACTTATAGGGGAATCTCTTCATAAGTATCACTTTCCATCTCACTACCCCATAGGGTCACCCATGACTCCCCCTTGTGTCAGAATTATTCCTTCACATAAATGAGGGAGGGTTTATCTGAGGTGATAGTGGGTAATATCTCCCACCATTATCACCATCCAGTGGATTGGGTTGGGCTTTGCCCAACCTACAGTTTGCATGATAACATTTTGGCCCTATTGTTAGGGAGGATTTTGAATCCTCTTTCGTGCACTAATGACACTTTGGCAAGATACCATCCCAAATCCTGTACCCCTGGCTTGGACGATGACTCCAGTTGAAGGATGTTCCCCTTCCACCTTTGATGAGATATTTGTTGGCCCTTGGTTATGGAAGGAAGCAAAGAACAAGGAAGAAAATGTGAAAAGCGAACTTCGCGGGAGACACAGTGACTGTCACTAGGTCGAAGTAAGCAAAAGAGCAGAAAAGATGGAGCGAAGCAAGGAAATGCAAGGCGTTGGATGAGGAGATCAAGGATGAAAGATTAGAAAGGAATATAGATCGTGGACAACTCAAAAAGCAAAAAAATCCACCATTGGATGCTTTGGAGCACTGCACGAAAGGAAGGAAAGACAGGCTGGCGAAGCTCGAAAAAAGCGGGTCAAGTTGACCTAGGGTTTTAGACACCTAAGGTTTTGGTCTTTTAGGGTTTTGGCACCTAGGTTTCAGCCTAAGGCTGTCGGTGGGGTGTTGTAATGTATAAATAGAGGTCTAAAGGGCCTAGGTTTGGTTGGTAATTCTACAGTACAATATTGTTGTTGATCTAGCTATAATATTGAGAGAGGGATCATTATATTGAGAGAGAGAAGTGTTGAGAGGGAGGAAGCCTTATGGTATTGTAAGATCTTCTATTGTGTGCAAAGGTAATGTCCTGCAGCTGGGTGCGCAAGGAGGGGAGAGAAAGAGAGAAGAGAAAGAAGATCTGCTAGCTAAGAGTGCAAACAAGAACTATATGCTTTCCTTAATATAATATAGCACAGTTGTGTGGACGTAGCTGTAGAGAGAGGGTGAAACACATACATCTGTTTTTGTGTGTATGATTGATGCTTTGATCTCTGTCGCTGGTATATTTTTACCTGCCTTATTGTATTTGATCGAACTTATAGTTGTGAAGGATAGATCTAGCTTGTTGAATGATAGATGCATGATATATTGCTATTGTAATAGATCCACTTGATATTCCCCTGTTTGTAGACATCTCTGTCCTGCAACCCCCTCAAATATGCTTCGGGTGAGACTGCATCTGCTTTGCAGGTGTTGCCGAAAGGGCCAGTAGCTAGGTCTTGTTGGTGCGCTCTTGGAGATGAACCCTGGGTCTGCCCCTGTGCCAAAAATGGTTCCGTTGCTGGGACAAGAATCTTCTTAAGGGTATGTCAAGGTGGTTCCCATCGAAGACATAGATTCAAAAGTGGATAGAAGATCAAGAGAGGGACTTCGCTGAAGCCCAAAAAAATAACCCTAAGCTGAGCACTGAGGATTGGCTACAAAGATACGTTTTCACCGACATTCACGAGATCTTCTTTGGAGGAATCCATCAGGAGTTGTTTGAGTGGTTGGCTAGGTTAGCTGATACCTAGTTCAATATTAGATCTAGATCTCCAGTAGTTTGGACATCAGTGCTGATCCAGAAGGTTAAAAGAGTTGACAATGCTGTATCCAGAGTAGTAGATCACTGGTTTGATAGTACCATTGGATGGTATATCACTGAGTTTTCTGTTGACATAGTAGAGTCATACAACCAAGTTGAAAGATATTTCTTTAAAGGACCCAAAGGAATTTTTTTACAAGTCCCGAAGTTTAGACTCAAGATGCTGTTGCATGAGAAGAACATCTTGAAGATACAATAGATCGAGAGGATTTGAAAAGGCTAATGTTCAAAAATTCAGACAGCGACAACGACATAGAAGCGGGACATACACACAGTGGAAGAGTATTTCGAGGGGTTCACCTTGACAACATATTTAAGAAAAACTACAGAGAAGAGGGTTTCTACAGTGGAGAAGAGGCATATCTGAAAGATGAAGAACATTCAGAACCCGTGGGGCCAGAGGAAGAAGCAACTGAAGAACTTCGCCGAGACGAGCCAGAAACCTCAGGAACTGCGCATGCTATTGAAGTAAGTAATATCAATCCTCATGTTGTTTCAGAAATGCTAAGTAATCAGAACATTCCACATCACCAGAGTCCGCAGAGCACTATTACTAGCAGCTCATCATCCACTTAGGCAGGAAACCTAGGAAACTCCATGGTAGATGAAATGAGGCTCCCTATATTTAGAGGAGATGGATCTGAAGATCCTGATCAGTACTGGTTCCTGTGTGAGGCCGTGTGGAACATTAAAAATATTATCTAAAAAACTGTTAAAAGAAACTAGTTTAGCACTACACTGAGAGACTGTGCAATGAGATGGTACATGAAGCTTGTCCAAGGACTTGCACAGCCTAAGCCATTGAATGAGATCAAGAATGCGGTGATTGTAGAGTTTAAGAAACCTAATTCAGAGTCCCAATGTATTACAGAGCTGAAAGAGATCAAGCAAAAGGTAGCCGAACCTGTTTGGGAGTTCGATCAGATATTCGAGACCCTCACAGGAAGATTGACATTTAAGATCCCAGACGAGCAGAACAAAGAATCGTTCATCGCTACTCTCTTACAACATATCAGAGTCCCCCTGATGCAACATAATATTTCTTTGCAGGCAGAAGCATTGGAGATCGCCATGAAGCTTGAATCAACCCCTATGGGAGAATCCAACTCAGGTATGATTCAGATCTTGAGTCAGCTAACTAGTTTGTCTCTATAGGTTGAAGACATGAAGAAGGACAAGGTGACGGAAAAAAGAGAAGATATCTGGTGTGTAATATGCATATTAGAGGGACATGAAAAGGAACACCGCCCTCTATTTAATGAATACTTGGCTTCTGGAGCCCTGAGCCCCTTGAAGCAAGTTAACCTGCCTTGGTGCGAAGTATGTAGAAATTGACATCGCCCTGGTGAGTTCTATTACATGCAAAAATACGTTCAGACACCCACAAAATTATATTTCACATTCTGTAAATCAATAGGGCATGATGATAGAGATTGTAGAGCTTATGATCTCATGCATGAAAGATCAAGAGACATATACAAGATCCAAGGAGAAGTACATCAAGAAGGAAACAATGCACAATATAACTACCCAGGAAGAGGAAACTTCAATCCTCGTGGTGGATACAGAGGAAGAGGACGAGGAGGAGGAATGGGTCGAGGCCGAGGACAAATAATCTGTTATAGCTACACGCAACCAGGACATCTAGCAAGGGACTGTCAGAACCCTTGTACCACTTGCAGTTATTGAAACTCCTTTGAGCACGTCATCGAGGATTGCCCTGTGCTGCTATCCAAGCTTCAGGAAAGACAAGGACCCCAGTAGAACCCACCAGTGAAATTGATCTATGCTGAACCTTGCCGAGTAGACCCTAGAGTACCTGTTATTACCCAAGGAGGTGTTGCTACAGGAGAAGATAGAATGATCTAAGGAAAGATTGCAGAAGATTCAGGTATCAGGAAAGATGCAGAGAAGACTCAAGCTTTTGATGCAAAGAAAGAAAGACAAATCCTTGAGGAAGCAAGGCAAGAGTTCAAGAGAGACCAAAGGTCTTCATAAAAAACACGACCATAAATAAGAGAATATGGGATGCCTTAGGCATTTGATCAGTCGGTTTCGCCGAAGCAAGGAAAAGAGGTAAGTAAGCTCACCAAATTCTTATACACCTGTCTTAAGTTAGTTTAGGATGAGAACGCTGTGCAAGAACTACAGAACTTAATCAGGCAGTATGAGCTAGGGAATATAGAGCCCTTATTGAATAGGGAAGTACACCAAATTGGTAAGAAGAGAAGGACAAATAAAGAATTACATTTGAATTCTCAAATAGGAGAGTATGATATAGACTATGTGGTCCTCGACTTAGGGTCGGAGGTCAATGTCACGACGAAGCAAACTTGGGCACTAATGGGAAAATTGAGGTTGATCTATTCCCCTATTAGACTTAAGATGGCTAATAAACAAGCTGTCAACCCATTCGGATGATTGGAGCATGTCCCTGTGGACATCGACAGAGTTAGAACCTTTGCAGTTTTTGAGGTAATTGAAATTGTTGATGATAGCTGCCCTTACCCTGCATTACTAGGAATCGATTGGGCCTTCAACAATTCCATTGTTTTTGATTTGAAGAAAATACGTATGAAATTTGAAAGAGATGGCCTTAGGGTCATTGCACCCTTAGATCCAGATGAAGGTCCGTGATACATAGAGCCCATCAGAGAAGAAGATCACACATCCGAATTGGAAAACATCCACAAACTAACAGCCAAACAACAAGATTACATCAACCCTACAGCTGATGGGAATCTAAGATGGCGAAGTGACAACGCGTGCTCATTAGATTTAGAAGAAGCACTAGAGAACTGGCAGAACCAGATGTATGAAGTATCTACCAGAAGATGTGCTAGATTAACCAGACAAGTTCGTTGGATCGACACAACAGTGAGTAACTTACCCACATTTGATGGTCTCAACCCTTTAGAAGCCTTCCTATCAGATTTTGAAACAAGTGTACCAATACAATAGAGATTGTTGGCAATGGATGAGGCCCTAAAAGCCACACCAACAAGATGGTGGGGGATATATAAACGCAACATCACAGACTAGATAGAATGCCGAACCTTGATGACAACGCGGTTCTCAACACAAGAAGTAAGTTGCGAAGTAAGATATACCAGTCAAAGTTTCCCAAAGGACCACATGCGAAGCTGTGAAGAGGCCTAGAGTGACATTCCTCGAGAACAATGGGTGCATAGATTCATTAACACACTGGACACGACCCCTATCAACTGGTACCTTCAAGCGGAGCTACGCCTCGTCACTACAGATTGGGAAGGTATGATTCAAAACTTTGTAACCACCTTTTTATTTGAAAGTGAATATCCTTCAGTAGACCAAGCATTACAGATTGTGAGAAAGAAGGTATTCAAGGAAGCATTTAGCCTCCCTATGGAACAAGAAGAGGACGAATGGACTGCGCCTTTCCAGAAATTGCAGAGTTGCTACAACATCAATGCCGATGATGATGGTGATCCCAGGAAGGTAAACATTACTGAAACATAAGGCCAAATAAATGTGGAAGGACTAGTAGTTGAGCTACCATTTATTGGTTAGCCAATCAAGATTAAAAAAGTCAACATTGGGACAGAGGAGACACCGAAGCTTGCCAATGTCAGAGATTATTGGGATGCTGCTACCATTGACAAGATTACAGAGTTACTGCTCGAATATCAGGACTTGTTTTCGACCAAGTTCACTGATATGATGGGTATCAAAGGTCCTATGGGAGAAATGAGGATCTCTTTGAAACCAGATGCGAAGCCAGTCAAGAAAAGACCCTACAGATTGAACCCAAAATACAAGGAAAAAGTGAAGATTGAGCTCGACAGAATGCTGTAAGCAGGAATTATTGAACTTGTCGAAGAATCATAGTGGATTAGCCCTATGGTTGTACAATACAAGAGGACAGGTGAAATCAGGATATGTGTGGACCTCAGGAAGTTTAATGATGCCTGTTTGCATGACCCTTTCCCTTACCATTCATTGATGAAGTATTAGATAATGTGGGAGGCCAAGAAGTATATTCTTTTATAGATGGATTTTCAGGATACCATCAGATCCGGATTTCCAAGGAGGACCGCCACAAGACCACGTTTTCCACAGAATGGGGATCCTACCAATACATAGTGATGCCATTTGGACTGAAGAATGATCCAACCATCTTTTCCAGGGTGGTGGTCGAAGCGTTCAAAGAATTTTTGCATAAATTTTCAGAAGCTTATTTTGATGACTGGACTGTGTTTAGTTTGTTGAAAAATCATATATGTTTAAGGCTAATGTTGGATAAATGTAGGTAGTGTCAAATTTATTTGAATCTGAAGAAGTGCATCTTCTTCTCACCATTTGGAGTGTTATTAGGCTATATTGTATGCAAGCAGGGATTGCTGGTTGATCCATCTAAAATTGCAATTATAGTTGATTTTCCACCTCCCACTTCAGTCAAACAACTGTGCACTGCACTAGGACATACTGACTATTATAGGAAATTCATTAAAGGCTATGCCCAAATCACAACACCGATGGAGAAGATGTTGAAGAAGGATTGTCAGTTTGGATGGACAGATGAATGCCAACAAAGCTTCGACATGCTGAAACAGAAGATGGTCACTGCACCCATTCTGGTTTTTCCAGATTGGAGCAAAGAGTTTCATGTGCACATCGATGTGTCTTCTATTGCATTGGGAGTAGTACTGGCACAACCAGGAGAAGGGGAGATCGACCATCCATTAGCTTTTTCTAGCATGAAGCTATCCACAATGAAGATCAACTACACCAGTACCGAGAGGGAAGGATTAGCCATCGTGTATGCGTTGCAAAAATTCCACCACTACTTGTTGGGAGGACACTTTAAAATGTTTACAAATGACTCCGCGCTGAAATATCTAGTCAACAAGCCAGTGTTGGGGGGGTGGATATGCAGATGGCTTCTGCTATTTCAAGAATATGATTTTGAAATCATAATTAATCCAGGAAGAATGAATAAGGGCCCTGACCACTTGTCGAGGTTGGAACATGGAGAAGAATCCACCAGTTTGGAGGATACACTGCCGGACGCACAACTGATCACCATTGGAAAGATTGATGACCACTTCGTAGACATTGTCCAGTTCCTGTCAACATGAATGACACCTATTAAGTATACAATTCCCCAGAAGAAACAACTAGTGGTGCGCGTTGCAGACTTTTCACTTATAGCTGTTCTAGCTATACAAACTGGGATCTAATGAGATACTAAGAAGATGTGTTATGGAGACAGACTGACCATTGATCCTTGTAGAAGTTCATGAAGGCATCACAGGGGGACACTACGCAGGGAGAGAAACTATGCAGAAGGTTCTGAGAGCTAACCTTTGGTGGCCTACCTTACACAGAGATGCTAAGGATTATGCTAGAGCCTATGATGTGTGCCAGAGAGTTGGGAAACCATCCAGATGAGATGAAATGACATTAGCACCACAGATTACCCTACAGACATTTGAAAAGTGGGCCATTGACTTCGTGGGACCTATAAACCCACTAGGAAAATGCACAGGAGCAAGGTATATCATTACTGCGACATAATACTTAACTAGATGGGTTGAAGCCAGAGCAGTTAAAGACTGTAGTGCAATTAGAGCTGCGCGTTTTATATTTGATGAAATAATAACCAGGTTTGGATGCCCCAAGATCCTTATGAGTGATCAAGGCACACATTTCATCAATAAGACAGTTGAAGCCCTGATTGAAGAATTTGCAGTCCACCATCAGAAGAGTACACCTTACCATCCATAAGCAAATGGAACAGTTGAAGCATTCAATAAGATATTGGAGACAACATTAACAAAGATTTGCATTATGAATAGGGATGAATGGGACTTAAGAGTACCTGCAGTACTATGGGCCTATCGAACCACTTGCAAGAAATTAATAATGTAGACTCCTTTCAAGTTGGTTTATGGTATCGAAGCTGTTGTCCCGATGGAATACTTGGTACCAAGATTAAGAATTGTTTCTTTTATAGGTATGGATGACATTGGTGCTATTCAGGAAAGGCTCACCCAATTGGTTGAACTGGAAGAAGATAGATTCATTGCAGGATTCCACCAACAGGTTCAGAAGGAACGAGAGAAGGCATATCATGACAAACACATCAAGAAGAAGGAACTCAAGCAAGGTGATTTAGTATTGATGTACGGCAATAAGTTTATAAGACACTCAAGGAAGTTGAAAACGCATTGGCTTGGACCATATGATATCGCCTATGTTATAGAAGGAGGAGCTGCACAACTGAAAACATTGAAGGGAGAATGGAAGGAAGGATTGGTGAATGGGAGTTGGCTGAAGTTGTACTATGACAACCAGCTGCCTCACAGATCTTAGTAAAAGCATGAGAAAAAGGGTCTAAGTACCAGGTGCAGTTGAAACTGGGTACCAGACATGGAAAAGGCAGTTCGCACAAGGAGGGAGAGGAGGCATAAAGCAGAAACCAAGGCTTCCCTACGCAGTCCAAAGTCGAAGAAAAACAGAAGGATCAAATCTGAAGTGCCTTGGGATGAGTCACATGTGAGTGTTGGGGGTCTGTTGGCCCTTGGTTATGGAAGGAAGTGAATAACAAGGAAGAAAAGGTGAAAAGCGAACTTCACGGGAGACACAGTGACTGTCACTTGGTCGTAGTAAGAAAAAGAGCAGAAAAGATGGAGCGAATAAAGGAAATTAAAGCCGTTGGGTGAGGAGATCAAGGATGACAGATTAGCAAGGAATATGGATTGTGTACAACTCAGCAAGTGGAAAAAGCCACCGTTGGATGCTTTGGAGCATTGCTCGAGAAGGAAGGAAAGACAAGCTGGCGAAGCCTGGAAAAAGAGGGTCAAGTTGACCTAGGGTTTTAGACACCTAGGGTTTTGGTATTTTAGCGTTTTGGCACCTAGGTTTCGGCCTAAGGCTATCGGTGGGGTGTTGTAATGTATAAATAGAGGTCTAAAGGGCCTAGGTTTGGTTGGTAATTTTGCAATACAATATTTTTGTTGATCTAGCTATAGTGTTGAGAGAGGGATCATTGTATTGAGAGAGAGAAGTGATGAGAGGGAGGAAGCCTTCTGTATTGTAAGATCTTCTGTTGTGTGTGAAGGTCAAGTCCTGTAGCTGGGTGCGCAGGGAGGGACATTATTCTCTTTGCATGTTTCACTTTGGTGGTTGACATTGAGCCCTAGTAAGTGGGTCACCCTTAGGGACATGTTTGCTACGAGGAGGTCCTTTTGATGAGTCATCATGCCATTCCCAACCATACTTGTCACTTTCCACACTTCATCCCCTCATCTCCTTACCTTTTGGGATTTTCAGGTATACTGGCCCAAGAAGGGATTGTCCCTCATTTCATGGGAAGAAGGGGATGAAGGTCCAAAGGCTTGTAGCTGGCAAAAGATAAAATCCAATCATGAAACTTCTAGATGTTCGCTCAGGGATCCCTAGGACAATGAAATGTCTCTCATAAGAAATTGATGGGACCCGTAAAAAAATAACTAATGCAAAATGCCAACCAAGGTGGAGCATGTGTGGGCACTGTTTTTCATGCTTAGGTAGAAGCTCCACACATGGTTTCAACTTGGGGAAGCATGATGTGACTAGATTAGAGTCAAGGTGGGCACTTTTTTTCATGCTTAAGTAGAAGCCCCACCTTGGCCTTAACTTGGAAACATATTTAAAAGAATAAAAGGCAATAAATGGGCTTGGGAAAAGGTTGCATTGAAAACGAAGGTGCAACACACCCTCTACAAAGGCACCCGTAAATGAGACACTAAAATCCCTTGTATGTCACGAACACCATTCCCAAGAGTCTTGTCTCCATCCATGTCACTTTTTCCACATGTCTTAGAGAGGGGTCCACTTGGGAAAACACTCATAAAATTGAGGTACGATTCACCCAATAGGTCGTTTTGTCAACCCTCCCATGCCTAAACTTGACAATAATTATTTGACAATTTTGATGGTTAAATATACAATAACTAGTTATTTTACTTGCTGATATATATTTCTATTGACTGCTGCAAATAAGGACAACAAGCTTAAGTTTCTTGTCCATTGGATTGTCTAGTTTGTATCTTGTCTCTTCTTGTGTCTCGAGCATGTACAACCATATTCCACAGGTACTCAAACACTTGGAAACCATAAACCACCTCTGAAACTCATTGTCACTCCACTTTCCACTTAGTAAACTGACTTGTAGGGGAATCTCTTCATAAGTATTACTTTCCATCTCATTCCCCCCTCGGGTCGCTTGAGACTCCCCCTTGTGTCGGAATTATTACTTCATAGAAGCGAGGGAGGGTTTATCTGAGGTGACAATGGGTGATATTTCCCATCATTATCGCCATCCAATGGATTGGGTCAGGCTTTTCCCAACCTACATTTTGTGCGATAACACCTCTTATGATCTTTTAATTTTCTGGACTCATAACATACCACATGCCCCCTTTGACTGAGAACTCCACCAAGTCCTTCGACCTTGCATGCATTGGTGCACACCAAAAAATCTTCGTTTGGATCTGCAATCTTCAATATTGGTGCACTTGTCAATATTTCCTTCAACTATTGAAATCTCTCTTCACACTTGGGAGTCCATTCAAATTTCACTCCCTTCTTTTGCAAAGAAGTGATTGGACTTGCAATATTTGAGAACCCTTTTATGAATCTTCGTTAATAACCAACAAGACCCATGAATGATCTGACCTCAGTCACATTCTTTGGCACTGACTATCCTCTAATGGTCTCTATCTTCTCAGGATCAATTTCTATCCCTGCTGCTGAAATTATATGCCCCAAGTAGTGAATATTATTTTGGTAAAAGATGCACTTACTTAGCTTATCATACAATTTATGCTCTCTTAAAAATTGCAACACCATTCTTAAATGCTGCTCATGTTCCTCTTCTGATTTAGAATAGACAAGGATATCATCTAAGAACAAAATCACAAACTTGTCCATGTACTCCCTAAACACTCCATTCTTCATGCACATAAAAATTGTTGGGGTATTTGATAGCCCAAATGACACTACCATGAATTCATAATTCCCATATCTTGTTCTGAATGTTGTCTTGTTGAGGTCTTCTTCCTTTATCCTTACTTGATGATAGCCCGATCTCAAGTCAATCTTTGAAAATATTCTTGCACCTTTCAACTGGTCAAAAAAATCATCAATTCTTGGCAAATGATACTTATTCTTTATGGTGACCTTATTTAGCTGCCTGAAATCAATACACAGCTTTAAGGTTCCATCCTTCTTCTTCACAAAAAGAACCAGGGCTCCCCAAGGTGACACCCTTGGGAGTATATACCAATTTTTAAACAACTCTTCAAGTTGCATTTGCAACTCCTTCAATTCTTGTGTACCCATTTTGTATGGTGTCTTAGACATTGGGGAAGCTTGTGGCACCAAATCAATAGAGAAATCAATGTCTCTTTTTGGTGGTAGTCCTGGAATTTCTCTAAAAACATATTCAAAATTCATCAAGACTGAATGGTCTTCAATGGTTTCCACTTTGTCTTTGGCTATCTCCTCCACACGGGCTACAAATATCTGACATCCCTTCTGAAGCTCTTCTTCAAATGCATAGTTGAAATCTCTCTAACAACTACAACTCTTGGAATTCCTTGAATCTTTCCTTGCTTCCCTTCCTCATCAAGACATGTGATTGTCTTGTTGTAATAATCTAGGACAACATGATGTTTTTCCATCCAATCCATGCCAATTATACAGTCATATGAACCCAACGGTATGATGTTTACATATACCTTTGTGCTAAGTCCATTCGTGTCTATTGGACAGTCTTTGACCAACTCATTGATTTTCCTCTTAGCCCCTGTGGCTAACTGAACTAACCAAGATTTCTTATTCTTTCTTCTTTACAAGTGAAATATTTCAACAATGTTAGCATTTATGTAACTATGGCTAGCTCCATAATCAATTAAAATTGCTATGGGCTCATTATTGATCTTACCTTCCACTTCAATAATGGGAGATTGATATTTAACTTGCTTGTTATCCAAGGCTAAATAAATCCTTGGCATGCTTCTGCCCATGTCTTCCACTATTTCAACCTCTTAAATGTTGTGGCCAATCCTCATTCTTTCTCCTTTGTGAGGGCAATCCCTATATAGATGATTTCCCTCACATCTCCAATATTGGACAGGTTGTTGCCTTGGCCTTTTTCCAAATGAATCTACAGTCTTGTGTTCATTTTGGGTGACTTGAACTTGCTGATTTTCTTGGGAATTGTTCCTGAAAAAGGTTGGCTTAAAACCCTTCTGCCTTTGATCCTTCTTATCCTTCATATTGTCATTCCAAGATTTTTGGAAAACTGGTCTTCCTTTGCTCTGCTCATACAGATGCCTGGCTCTCCTTATGGTATCCTCCAAGGTTTTTGGGTTATCATATTGAATCTTATCACTATAGAAAGAGGGTAGCCCACTCAGAAACCTTTGGATGTTGACCTTCTCATCGTTGATGAAGTCAACATACTTTAACAATTCAAAGAATCGCTTCTCATATTCCTCCATTTTCATGGTTCCCAACTTGAGTTCAAAGAAATATTTCATCTTTCTTTCATGGTAATGCTCAGACACATATTTCTCTTGGAAATATCCATTGAACTGGCTTCATGAGATTCTTTTCTCATCAAGGTTCCTGACTTTCTTAAGCTAATCCAACCACATGGTTGGCTTCCCTTGCAAGTGGTAGGTGGAAATTATAGCTTCTACCTAGGATGGGTAATCATGTAGCTGGAAACATTTCTTCATTTCCAGCAGCCAGGCCTCAACATCTTCTCCTTTCTTGTGTTTTCCATTGAAAGTTGGTGGCTTAATATTCTCGAGTTCACCCTGCAAGATGTATGCCTCAGATATTCTCCTTTGCCTCCGAACATGAGACACTCTTGGACTACTCCCTAGGCATGAAATTGCATGAGTTCTTTTGGTGGAATGCCTCAGAGAATGATGGAATGTACTCATTCTTCTTAACTGCCTATCATTCCCATGATTATCTCTTTTTCTATGGGATCTTCATGTTGATACTTGTGTAGTACTAGCTGCTTGCTTGGTGCCAGAGTCCTTGTTAACTTGCTTCTGTAGCATATTTAGGCTTTGAAGTATCTCTTCTTGAGCCTTCATGATCCTCTCATTATCGGCCTCATAGCTATGCACTTATTTTTGCAGGCTTCTCATTGTTACAAGCTCCTGCCTGTCTCTTCTGTTGATTAATTGGGTTGGTTTTCATTGATGTCAACCCTTGAAGAAAGCCCGGTAGCAAATCCCGGTAGCACAAAGGTTTGGGTAATGGACCCAAGTTTGTTTGATGGATAATGGTATGATTTTTGATACATTTTTAGGTAAAACTATTCTATATGGATAGTACATGTCATTCCATTCCCAGTGGTATGCAGAACGTCACATAACTCCTCACGTTTAGAGAGTTATGGCCATGTGAAGTTGGAGAACACTCATGAGTCATCTAGAAGCCCCAAAAGGTCAAAGTAGTCAAAGTGTTTGCAAAGAAGAAATTATTTAAATAATAAAGTGAAGTGATGAGTGTACTGTAAGTCAAAGAGGATGCAAAAGAAATTATTTAAATAATAAAGTTAATGGAGAACTTACTAATTATGGAAAGTGGTTAAGTTAAGTGGACAAGTGGTTATAAGTGGATTAACCCTAAAATAAGGAAAGTGGGTTAAGATGGTTAAAATGTAACCCCTTGAGGATGCTACATGAAAGTATAAATAAGAGGCAAGGCTCTCTCATTTAAACACACTTGAATATCATTGAATATCTATTTTTGTGAAAGGTTATTTGGGTAGGTATTATTGATAGAGAAAAATTGTAGCAGAAAAAGGGCAGCAGGAAAAGTGCGGCAGAAAAAGTGTAGTAGGAAGAATGCATAGAAAACGTGCGGTAGGAAAAGTGTGGCATAAAAAGTGTGGCAGGAAAAGTGCCGCAGAAAAATCACAGCAGGAAAAGTGCGGTAGAAAAACCGCAACAGAAAAAGTGCGGCAGAAAAATCGCGGCAGAAAAATCACGAGAACAAAACCGTGGCAATAGAACGCTACAAGAAGAAAAAAAGGTATGGTTCTCATATGTGTAGTGTTGAATTTATGAATCAAGTTGAGGGTTTTCCTTGTAAATATGTTGGCTTCCCTCTTGGGAGTTTATGGCTTGCTGTAGAGTTGATCTGAGGCAGATCTACCGAAGTTTAATATTGGTTCATGTTTGAGGGATTTTCGTTGAGGTATGTTGCTGAAGTTATTGGTAGAGATAGAGGTTGTATAACAATGAGGTTCTAGCACATGGTTTGAGGTACAAACTTGTGGTATATGTGATCAGATCAGATTTGGATGATGAAATTGATGAGGGCTTTTGGTTGAGGTACATGTTGGGTACATGGTTGAGACAAGTAGTTGATGAGTTGGCACATACATGAGGTGTATAGTTGATGATGTTGGTACATCTTGATGAGTGATAGTTTATGTGTATTTGATGCATGATTGGTACATATTTGGTGCATGGTTGATGCACTCGTTGATGGTACATGTTGAGGTACAGGTTGGTGCATGGTTGATGCAATTGTTTATGGTACATGTTGATTACATGTTATTTGTACAGGTTTGGTGCATGGTTGATGCATTTGTTTATGGTATAGGTTGAGGTATAGGTTGATGTATGGTACATGTTGGCACAAGTTATTGGTACAGGTTGTTACAGGTTGATTACAGGTTAATTGGTACATGTTTACAACAGTATATCTCACAGTGATAGTGTGACAATGGTTCCATCATTCTACTTCTACACCAGGGCAGTTGGAGGGGGCAAGTACAAGTGGTTGTAGCCACCTTCTGGTTGTAGCCAAAGAACATAGGGGGTTGTAGCCTCCTTCTGGTTGTAGCCAAAGAATTGGGGAGTTGGAGCTTCCCTCAGGTTGTAGCTTGAAAAACTAGGGGGTTGTAGCTTCCTTCTGGTTGTATCAAGAGGATTGGGGAGTTGGAGATTCCTTCAGGTTGTAGCCTGAGAAACTAGGGGGATGGAGCCTCCTTCCAGTTGCAGCTGGAAAACAAAGGAAGTTGGTGCTTCCAATGAATGTAACTCTTAAAGACATATAAGAAAAAACATTCTGTGGTTTTCTCCCGCTTTGGGTTTCCACGTAAAACACTGGTGTACTGTGTATGTGTATGATTTATCATTTGTTCATTGTTTATTTATTCTTCAACTATTGGATGGTAATGCTACATTGATATAACACTTGCATTTTGTGGTTAGAAAAGGATTATATTTCTCTATTACTGATTCAGGCCCCCTCTCAGTAATCCAACATCTTCTCCCATTAGACTCAGTCTCAACATTACCCATGATGGTATGCAGACCTCTAATTTCTTCTTCATATCTATAAAACCCTTGAGCATCCTCCATGTCTCTAGTTCTAATGTAGGAACTAAAGTTTGCTTTTCTGTATCTCTAATTCTGTAATAATGTGCATGCAATAATTTGCTGTTAGAATTAAACATATTGCAAAATATTTATCAATTAGATTACAGGTCATTATTCATTTTATATTTTGAAGAATATTAATGTACTACTCCCAAGTAGGATTCCTTAAATGCATTCATTTTCGAAACAACTTTCCAACGACTTTCCTCATGCCTCAATCTAAGTTTTGAGTGAATAGTTACAACAATTACAAGTTGCAATTTCCACTCTTTTGCTGCTACAAAACTCACTTTTATCACTTCTGAAGAAAATATAATTCCCAAATTAAAATTTGCGGTTGGAAAATCTATCCTATTCCTCAAGACCTTTCCAATGACTATTCATTTGCTCCAATCTGATCTCCGAGCTAAAAGTTATGGTGGAAAAACAATGAAGGAATATTCATTACCACGTGTAACATAGTAGCAACGCTCAACAACCATTTGATCATTTCTTGATTACATCTTCATCGTTGATCAATCTTAATGGCTTTCACGTTCTCCAATTTTCACCCCCTAGTTCCGCTGCACTCATTTTTCACTTATACTTAGATTCCTTACTTTATTTACGGGCTCGCAGACTCATAGCCTATTTTCATACCTCTCATGAACCCGCCACCAAAACTTAGCTTATTTTTCATTCATGGACTCACGGACTCATAATCTTGTAACCTTCCTTTCATAAGTCTATCCAAGAAGTCTCAACACTTTACCATTTTTCCATCTACGTGGACTCACAGACTCGCGTACTCATAATCTTGTAACCTTTCTTTCATGAGTCCATCCGATAAGTCTTAACACTTAAACCATTTTCCCATCTACACGGACTCACATACTCATAATATTGTAACCTTCCCATCTCTGGGTACCCGCCATGCTCTTCACAGCCGAAGTCTTGGTACTTAGTCAAATTTCAAAATTTCGCTATGGGTTCAGGTGATCTCATATTTCTTTTACTCTTGTAACTCCATCCACCCATCCACCCGATCGATCCTTAGGACTTAGCCAATTTTCCACTTCTTATCGCAGTTTCGTGGGACTCATGGTTGACCTGCCACATGGCTCCACATCTCCTGCCATCTGTCATCCCATCCAACATGTACCTACCATTGTGGCAACACACATCTCTCTTCTACCACGTCAGCCGACACATGACCTCCACGTCATGCCAACATCGCTGTATGAAAAAATACCCAAATTTTTATGATTTCGCTTATGTTTGAAATTTCCAAAGAGGCTCAATTCTTCACATTACCCATGAAATTTATCTCAATTTTACCGTAGTAATTTAATAAAACAAGTTGCAGACATACTCCAAAAATTAATTCTCTACGAATTTCCACTTCAACATTCTGCTAACTCGATCCATCCAGGCTCAGTGTTGAAAAATGAGCTCTAATACCACTTTGTAACATTCCCAACCACCCAGGTTGGGCCACGCCACACAAAATTCTCCCGTTTTACACTATGATACCATAATATAACGTTCCCCCAACCGAAACAAGGAACATTACGATGCAAAATACACATAAAAATGAAATTTCTGCTACCTAAAGTAATTCTTTTACTCTTAGCAGATTTCCTATAGCTTACAACTACGGATTTAAAAAAGGTTCAACTATTCTCTATAACCATAAATAGATGCATATAAAGCACACCAAATTAACATGAATTCAACTTAATCATTCACACAACAACATATAAGTCATTCTTAAATACACAGAGTTCATGCACAACAATAACACATGCAAATAACACGACAACAAGATATAACACTTATCTTTCAAATATGTGTGCAACTAGTTGCTTGGGACAGGTGTTCCACCCAACCATAAAATGATTGATCCAATTCTCAACAACCAGTCACCCCCGAGCTGAGGCTAGTAATCCATAAAAGAGGGTGGTCTCTCACAGTCCACTCACAACTCATAAAACTCATAACCCAACTGATATTCTCCTACAACTATCTCAATTTTTCTACCAACTCTCTTCCTCCTGACCTACCCAACCCAAGGAATGAAACATTCATTTATCAGGGATAATCCAAGGGATGAGCCATCTATTTATCAGGATTAACCCAAGGAATGTGCCATTCGTTTATCAAGGTCTCTCTGGCACATGTAGCTAGGAATATCTTAGCTGGGAACTCAAGGGAACTTGCTGCTAGGAAATCTAGCAAGAAACCAACAATGAACACTTGTTGTTACAGTGCAACTCACTCCGGAGTTCACTCTTCAGGCCTGAAAAGCTATATTTTCAATCTTCAGCTCCAAAACGCTCCAAATACGTTCCATCTTTCCCTAGAATCCTCTCTCCATGGCTGCACCTGCTCCAAGCTCTCATTTTCCTCTCTACTTTCTTTCATGCACAAAAATGTTTTTTCTAAGAACTATTATCCCCACCCATACAAATTTCCTCCCTTTGGATTTCCTTTCTTGACTCACACTCTTCCCCAAGCTGATTGTACTCAACCCCCATGTGCCCAATAACTCTGGGATGTGACCACTCACACTCATCCTCTTACATGTATTCAATGATTGGCTTTGGGAACACTCAATCAGAAATGGGAATGTTTATATACAAATACAAAATTTAAGAAAATGGGTTGAACTAATATACATGGGTATTTCCCCCTTGGACCCCTCTTGGCCATAATCCTAGACACTTCCCCCTCTTGTGGATTAATTCATCCCCCATCTCTTGTCCATATCCCCTTAGCAGCTGGCATCACATTTTATTATTAAAACATAGAGATACAATTCACATATTACATCGCTTGACCGTAGCCACACATTATATCGACATAAGCATTAATTAAACTGGGGATTATAGTGGGGATGTTACAATATGTAATGACCTAGCTAGCCATTACTAATCTAAATGATAAAGACCATTCCATGGATATAAAATCAATAACGCATAATCATAAAACTGATAACGACTAATTGCATATGATCATAAAATGTACGAGATATAAGAACAACGAGGAGAAGACTTGAGAATGAAGACCTCAACTTACTTGCAACTTGATGATGGCCCTGCTAGCCATTAATGCTCTAAGAATGAAGACCCCAACTTACTTGCAACTCGATGTTTATTGAACTGTTGAGCTCCAAGCTTGATTCCATTGACTGCAACAAGAATTTGGGGGACAACTCTCCACCCAACCAACCCATTAATCTATGCAACTGAGAGCCCCCAAGCCCTCAATCAACTATCTATGCCAATGTCAAATCCTTCTTTCCAAAAATTCTTCCAAGCCCAAAACCAACAATAACTTTGACCATTTTCTTATTATACCTGTCGATAGGCAGGTTATATTGTAATTTGTTAAGAGTCAAATTCATTTGACTTCTAATTAGTTGCTTTAATTTTTTGTTTTCAATAAAGTTCTTACAATGTTTTATATATATTTGTATTAAAATATTTTTTTGAGATATTAAAAATTATTTTTAATATTTTATTTTTCTGAATTTTAATTG
>SNQJ01S0001199.1:151192-178430 GCA_010110895.2 Picea sitchensis
ATTCCCGCAAGTGACATGTTGAGCTCTTAAATGAGCAAGCTACCAAAAAAACTTCTGTTTTCTACCAAATCTGGTTTACCTCGGGTACCATCCTCGAAATGAGGGGAAGTGCCTGATGGGTTTCCCCAGGCTCTATTCCAAAGTAAAAAAAAAGAGTAATTCTTATCTTATCTTAACTTAACTTATCTTCTCTTATTTTATCCTTATTATTAATAATAAGGTAATTCTTTTCTTTATATTATTGTACTATTTAAATATATACCTATTTATCATTATTGTTACTAATCTTAACTTATCTTCTTTTCTTATCTTAACTTAACTTATCTTCTCTTATTTTATCCTTATTATTAATAATAAGGTAATTCTTTTCTTTATATTATTGTACTATTTAAATATATACCTATTTATCATTATTGTTACTAATACCATATTACTATTATTACTATTAATACGTGGAATTACAACATGTGAGGTATATCACCCCTATTTTGTGACCTCAGATATTTTAACCAAGGATCCTAGGGTGTTTCCATGTTGATGTCAGTGGTAGCATCAGATAGGTACTTCTGCATTGGCATGTTTTTAGCATGTGGAAGTCATCAAAAGCCTTCTATCCTTGAGTTTACTTTAGTTAAAAGGAATTAATTAAAGTAAAAGTGTTTTTGTTAGTTAGTTGAGTTATTTAAGGAAAGTGATAAAAGTAATTAACATGTAATCTAAGCATATAAATCTCAAGTGGGAGTGAGAAGTAATCTCAACCGTCAATCACTTTGGAGATTAGGTTAGATTGTAACTCATGATTATAAAAACAAGGTTAGGGTGAAGGAGGAAGACACTTGAGTGAGATACATTTGTGGGAGACTTTGGTGAGAGATCAAGGTTGAGACTTTTGGTAAGATGCCATGGTTGAAAATAACAAAGAAGGACTTTTGCTAATGTGAGGAGTGTATAATCAAAGAAGGACTTTTGTTTACATGAGAGTGAGGAGATCTCATTGGTTGGGTGAAGAGATTTCGTCTAATTGTTGATGCAGAGTGGGTTGGATCACAAAGGATTGCGATTCAATATCTCAGAGAGGTGGAGAAGGAATTCCATCTAGAGATCAAACAGGTCAAGGAGAAGAGAGAGTAGAGTCAGTCGTAGGTGGGTTTTAGCTGACATAAGCCAGAGGAAAGCGTAGCACCGTACGAAAGTTGTCGTATAGAGTTTCCATACATGCACATGGGTCTTAGTGGAGACAATCACATATGTATAATAGTTTGCTGAAGGAAAATTGCGTGCACCTCAGGAAACATGCTGGTACAGGGTCGTACAACATCACATACAATGTTAGATTTGTCTACAATGTATATTCTCTTAGTCGACCATTTTCCCTATTATGGGAGCCCTGATTTGACCTTAATAAAAGCATCTAAGTACCGATTTTCCCTCCAAGGTTTTTCCAGGGGTTTATACCTGAAATATTGGTGTTTTTGTGTATGCGATTTTTGGTTTCCTAGTTTATGCTTCCATTGCATGTTTAGTTGATTACTCAGTTGTGATTTTAGTAGATAAAGTGATTTTATTTTGAGCTAACTGTCAGGTGCTGGGTTGAAGTGGTAAAATACCAACAGGTATCAGATCACATGCTCTGAGAGGAAGCCAATCTCAGTAGTTGCAAGCAAATCTGTTAGATCTGCAAGAAGATCTAGTCAACTCTATAACTAAGAGGTAGAAATCAAAGGACAAATTTCAGAGAAACAACAATACTGAGGCATAATAGGGGTTTTTACAAGTGTATGGAGTTGTACGTGGCTCACATAAGGGATAGCCACGTACATACATGGGAGGATATGAGAAGAGTTGTGTACATACATGGGTTGTAGTGGTGACAGTCACGTACATACACAAGTTGCAGTGGTGATAGTCGTGTACATACACGGGCTGTAGTGGTGATAGTCACGTACAGGTCCATACACGACAATACATGGGTAGTTTCAACAGAGGGTTGTCAAATCATATCTTAGAGGTGATAACTGGATTGTGATTTGAGGATAGGTTGGATGAAGTTTCCAACTACAATCCTTGGAAGGAGAGAATCATGTTGGTGTTGATGGAGAATGGGATCTGGGAATTTACTAATACTCAGATAACTCCACCAAAAGATGCGACATATTTGGTCATCCATAACTAGAAGGATGTGAAAATAAAGTAAATAATTCTAGATGGAGTGAAGGATCACTAGATCCCTCATTTACCAGGAAAGAATATTGTCAGGGACATGTGGGAGGCCCTGAAGAGTTTATTTCAGAGTAAGAATGAGAATCACATAATGGTGTTGAGAGAGGAGCTCAAGGACATGAAGATGATAGGATAAGATACAGTGACAATTTATCTCACTTGGATCTGACAAGTTCGAGATGAACTGGCTGCAATTAGGGAGACAATGGATGATTCAGAGTTGGCGAGGATGGTGCTCAAGGGCTTTAGGAAGAAGTGGACATCGTTCATCAAAGGATTCGTGGCATGAAAGAAGCTTCCAGATTGGTCAAGGTTATGGGATGACTTTGTTTAGGAGGAACTTCGAGATGATGATGCGAATGGAGTTTGACACAAGAATAATGATGGGAACCTTTCTCTTTCCATTCAGGCAAGGAAGGGAAAGTTCAAGAAGATTGCTAGTGGAGAGTCTACCTCTCAAGTCGACAAAAAGAAGGACATGAGAAAAGTCAAGGGCTTTGCATGTCACAAGTTTGGACATTATGTAGGCCAATGTTCGCAAAGGAAGAAGGGTGGGAAAAAAACACAACCAGAGGTAGTTGCATCGACAAAGACTCAAGTGGATGATTTTTGCAAGATGTTTGAACATACAAAGTTCTTAATTGTTTCCCAGACTTGCTTGGGCACCATAGATAGTGGAGCCACATGTCAAATGAAAGGAGCATGATAGGTGTTCGAGATATTCACAGAGTTTGACTCAGAGAAGCATATGGAACTTCATATGGTGACCAAGCATCTAGTAAAGGGACTTGAAACAGTGTCATTCCAATTGGATTCAGGAGGCACATTGAGAGTGACGAATGTGCTACAGGTGCCATAACTCAAGAGGAGTGTGATATCAGTCTCAGTGATTGAGAAGAAGGGATTTGACATAGCATTACAAGATGAAAATATGTTCGTTAATCCCAGAGGATCTAGCTTAGACAAAGAAACTACCTTTGGAGTTAGAGAGAGAAACTTGTATAGGCTAAAGGGCCAACCTATGTAAGCAATAACAAACAACAAAGTGGCAGAGAACAAGGAGCCAATAGCTCCAAAGGTTGAGTAGCTTAGAGGGAGTCAACCTTCAGGTTCAGGTGCGAAGGAGTAGCCTTCCAAGTCTGTAAAGGAGTCATGGTACAAGATGGCCATGCAGGATGCTCATGAGCAAGAGGCTTTTAGGAGCATGATTAGAGGAAACGAGTCTTCAGAGATAGATCATAGCATGATGACAGGGATAGATTATATGTTAGAGAGAGCAACCAATCAGGTGGATTGGAGAGCAAGAATGGTAGTAGATATAATATCGAAGATAGAGTCAAATTAAAGTGGAAGAAGTACCTTCCTCACTAAGAGGGAGTGTTGATGTTAGTGATAGCATCGAACATGTACTTTCGCATTGACATGTGTCTAGCATGTGGAAGTCGTCGAAAGCCTTCTATCCTTGAGTTTACTTTAGTTAAATGAAATTAATTAAAGTAAAAGTGTTTTTATTAGTTAGTTGAGTTATTTAAGGAAAGTGCTAAAAGTAATTAGCATGTAATCTAATCATGTAAATCTCAAGTGGGTGTGAGAAGTAATCTCAACTGTCAATCACTTTGGAGATTAGGTTTAGATTGTAACTCATGATTATAAAAACAAGGCTAGGGTGAAGGAGGAAGATACTTGTGTGAGATACACTTCTGGGATAATTTAGTGAGAGATCAAGGTCGAGACTTTTGGTGAGATGCCAAGGTCAAGGATAGCAAAGAAGGACTTTTTCTAGTGCGAGGAGTGTAGAAGTAAAGAAGGAATTTTGCTTACACGAGAGTGAGGAGATATCATTGGTTGGGTGAAGAGATTTCATCCAAGTGTTGATGCATAGAGGGTTGGATAAAAAAGGACCGTGATTCAATATCTCATATAGGTGGAGAAGGAATTCCATCTAGAGATCAAATAGGTCAAGAAGAAGAGAGCGTAGAGGCAACCGTAGGTGGTTTTCAGTTGATAGAAGCCAAAGGAAAGCATAGCGTCGTACATAAGTTTACATACATAGTTTCTGTACATATACATAGGTCTCAGTGGAGACAGTCACATATGTATGCGGGTTTTCTAAAGGACAATTGCGTACACCTCGAGAAACATGTTGGTACAGGGTCGTAAAATAGCATAGGCATTGCCAGGTTTGTCTGCAATTTATATTCTCTTAGTGGGCCATTTTCCCTGTTAGGGGAGCCTAGATTTGACCTTAATAAAATCATCAATGTACTGGTTTTACCTCTGGGGTTTTTCCAAGGGTTTATACTTGAAAATATTGGTGTTCTTGTGTATGAGATTTTTGGTTTCCTACTTTATGCTTCCACTACATGTTTAGTTGATTACTCAACTGTTCTTTTAGTAGATAAAGTGATTTTATTTTGAGCTAACTGCTAGGTGATGGGTAGAAGTGGTAAAATATCAACATTCTTAGACCCTCTAATGTTTCTCTGTCCTAGAAATCTTGAGGCAAGGAGTAAAGTTTTATCTAGATCATAGAGGCTATAATGTGCTCTTTGTCTGAACTAAATATTTTCAACCAATATCACAGGTGCAACCCAACGAGATTAAAAAAATACAACCCTTCCTTGAAGACTTTTTCACGGTCCTCCAGGCATGAGAAGATTACTATGAATAATCCCTTTGTACCTAGTTTTAGGTTGATTTGGTCCTTGAACTTCCATCTGGATTCCATACAACCCATAAGGGATTTTTTGGATGGTCAAATGCCCATAAATTTCCCTATGATGACATGGTCCTTCATGTATTAAACATAGTTTCCAATGTTGGAGGAGGTTACGTTATACTTAGGAATTTTTGGTGTCTTAGTCAAATAGTCATTTTGAATCTTTCCTTTAAGTTTCTCTTGTGTAAGATCCATCTAGTTTCAAACCTCCGTTCCCATTGAGACTTTCCTTACCCCGCCTATTACCAAAGGGGAACCAAATCCACTTGTTGCTGCTTATCCTGTGGTTACGACCTTAAAGGATTGTGTGACCACCATGTCCTGAACTATGACTGTCATCCCCAATGGACACCCTTTCCTTGCACTTGGTAGCGTACCCTAAACTTTTACGACCGAAGCTTCAAATTCAAAACGCTAGGAACTATGTTTCTAGTTCCACATATTCCTCCATTACTTCATGATCATTCTTTGTGGTTTAAATATTAGTTCATTGTGATTATATTTTCAAGCATATGTGTTTTCTTTATTAATTCAAGACAATTCACAATTTTTAGTGTTGGCTATGATATCCCTGATGGGTAAGGAAGTCAGATCTCAATATGAGGATGAGATCCTATAGTTTGGATGAGATGAAAAAGCATGGATCCATCAATGGCTCTGTTGATCTAATGTTTGGGGATATACAAGGATATGTGTAGAGATATGTTGACTAGTGGTGTGCATGATTAAATTGTCGAGAATGTCATGGTTGAGCTTACATATTACTATTGTGAAGCATTGATGTCTGCATGCCTTTGCATTATGTAACCTACTAATTTAGACAAATAATTAATGGGTCATTGATGACATGTTATTGAAGTCATGAAAGCCATACAAGCGCATTGAACACAAATAAAATATTGAAATAAGGTGGGCCACACTCCTCGATGACGGATCCCATCATGGTCAAGATAGATATCCTAGAGAGTGTTCTCTTGTGAGTTCCAACTAGGTCTACAACTAAGTGGGAAACACTTCTTTTTTGTTGAGTGGAATCTATGCAAGATTGAAGAGGGTGCTACTGATGTTGGCTATGGTGTGCTTGTAGTTCGTAATGTGTGAGGCATGAAAGACATAATCTTGTTGTGGAAAAATGCTAGGAGGTTAAAATACAACCACAAGCTCACTAGGCAAGATAAATATTGGGGATGCAATGATGTCCATAAGACATGAAGTCACTCCTTTGCAATCCTAATTCAATTGTTCTTGACAACAACACATTTAATAATGAGGGTGCAATTTATGTATGTTTTCGACAAGCATGACATGGATTTTTGTGCATGTATGCACAAAGGAAGAGCATGGTCTATTGGTCATATGCATGTCTTTTTATGGTGAATGAAATCATTTAAGTAGTGTTTGGTGAGGTGAAACCTTGTTGATGGGGCTGGATTACAAATACTCAACAGTAGCGATTAAACCCAATGAAGAGGCCCAATTAAAATATTCCCTATTTAAAGTGGAATAATCCTGTGGATTAATGGCTCAACAACCTTTCAATAAGCTTTAATGCAAGGTTGAATTTTCTTTTATATTTTTATGTTTTTTAGACTTTGTTGTAAAGTGAAACTAATCTTTATTGAAAGAGAAACAAACAATTGTTTCGAGAGTTGATTCTCATCACAGCAATGAAAAGTTACTTGTAACTCATTTTATCCCAATAACTAATTCTACAGGAAAATCTGTTTTAACAATAAATATTTTCAAGGAAAAAAAAAATATCTAAACGGAAATAAAATTCTATTGAAAGAAAACAATATAAAGATAACTAGTTAACTCTTTAATTCTACATAAGCAATTCTACAGAAATCTCTGGAATTAAATAACATGCTTTCTAGAACATAAATTAACATAAAAGAAGAATTAAACCTAAACAAAAAATTGCATTAAATATTTTCTAAAGTGTTGCAAAAACTTCAATAACAATAGAAAGGTCTTACTAGACATTTGAGCAAACAATTAAATAACAAAGTAATCCACAAATCGAATTTCATCACTAGTGCGCTCTGGAAAAATTAATGGCTTCTGAATGAATGATGGTAAGAGAAATAATTTGAATACAATCTTTATGAACCTGTAAAGCCTAAAAATCCTATACATCTCTCTTAATTCTAATACTTATACACATTACAAAATTGGTTATGACAACAACCTTTCGAATTAAACATCAAGTGAACTTGGGGTTAAGTCTCTAAATATTCTTGATCATATTTTTCCCATTTAATAAAAAGTTCATTACATAAATCTATGTGAGGAAAAATATGTCGTCTTTTTGGTGCTTTCAAAATTGGAAGTTCCCTATTGAACCTTTTGATATAGTTTTCTATTTTTGGCAATGAACACTTCATAACACTTGTGGATTTTCTAACATCATTTGTAAGATATTTGTGAAGATGACCTCTTTCATTAGTTGTTATGTCTTTGATCTCTTGTTCATTTTGTTGAACTTCATTTTCAATTTTATTTAAGACATGTCTAGTTGGATGGAAGTTTTATGGAGGACCAAATGATGGTAATTTACTTTATGTAGTCATATCCTTTATGGAGTCCCAAATTTTGACGTAGACTAACCACTCATCTTCAATCCGTTTCTATGATTCATGGGCTATTTCCCCAATATCCCATGTCTTGTTCCATTTCATACAACTCAGATTTATTTAACATTTTGATATTATTCTCTCATTACCTCTACTTTTTTTTTTTATTATTATTATCTTCCTAATGAAGTTCAATTGGTCTTGAAATTTTCCTTATCCTTGAAATTTTCCTTATTGCTCTTACAAACAAAATTTTCTTTATACACAATAGGTAACTGCATACTCATCTCTTGCAGTTTGAAAGACATTGTGAAGAAATCTCTCTTAATCTAAATTTTTGTTTTATCCTCTTCTAGAAACTCTTCCACAATTTTTCCACTACTCCTTGTGATGTTTTATAATATTTTACTTGATTTCTTAATAGGGATATCTTCTTCTCCAAAATATGATTGTCTGCTACCTTTGATATGGTCTTGTATATGGGTGAGGTGGAATGGAAAGGAAAGTAGGGGGCATCAATCATATAAGATCAGACATGTGCATTTGAAGGAAATGTGTGAGCTGTAATGGAAAGGAAAGTAGGGAGGATCAATCATATAAGATCATACATGTGTATTTGAAGGAAATGGGTGAGGTGGAATGGAAAGGAAAGTAGGGGGGATATATTAGAAAGTAGATGACACACTAGTGTCATACAACCATCACCAAACAACCAAATATTATCTCCAATGTGAAACTATTACCCTCATTCCCAAAACTATGAAGGACATCAAATAGGGAAACATTGGAGGCATTGCCATAATGCATACAATTTACCTTAAGATTCATTCTAAAGCCAATAATAAATTGTTGTTGATGCATCAGTTGGCTCCCTAAAGACACCCTTCAAACAAAAAAAATATGTGCATGCCACACTACAGGTCTCAAGACTTATAGTGAATTAAAAACCAACCAAAATATATCACTATTAACCAATGTATCATGCAGGAGTTGACAAACTAATGCCTATCCAATATATCATTTCGATCCTCAACAAAAAAATAGCCAACAATGAGCAATTTTCGAGATTTCTTTCATTCTCAACACAAGAAATGAAATATTCATATCACGACTAACATTCATGAAAGTTATGGTTGCACTCTATGTGCATATGTTTCCAAAGAATCCTATGAATGCATCAAAACAACTTTGCAGATCTAAATATATATGTATAACTTCAATAGTTATATGCAGTTCACCACATCATTTTGCATATAATTATGATAGCCTCTAGGTGTATGGCTAAAATAGAATGCTTATGAATCTAACATCCATGGGCATTTGCATACATAATATNAGATCTAAATATATATGTATAACTTCAATAGTTATATGCAGTTCACCACATCATTTTGCATATAATTATGATAGCCTCTAGGTGTATGGCTAAAATAGAATGCTTATGAATCTAACATCCATGGGCATTTGCATACATAATATAAATAACGTCAAGCATATGTGTAACATTCCATCCATGCTTGGTATGTAATCACCAAATTAAAAGGAGGTGTAACCACCACTTGATCACAAACGGTCCATCAACAATTCATAAGCATAAATGATAGGTATTTAAATTCTTCATAGAAAATTATGGGAAAGATATAAATAATGCAATGCAAATACGAAAGTGTATATTACACTACATATTGAATACCACACTTCAATCCCATCATGGCTTCTAGTTATGGTATCCAAAGTATAACAATGCCATGATATTTAACATAACAAGCAAATGGAGATACTAGTGGAACTGATGATAGAACAACTATTCCAAGTGATATCAAGCCATCACCAAATCCACCATGAAGACATATAAATGTGTGAACATCATGAATTTATAGTAGAGAAAGGAAATGGGCATAGGTTGAATGGTTTAGAGGGAGTCTTGGGAAAAGAGGAAGTCAAAATGGAAGGCAATGATATTGGGTTTCATATGTATGTAATTAGTATGCTATTTAATCATGGCTAAACCCTCTTCACACATAATTCAAGACAAAGGTGGCAAGCGTTTGACCCTT
Source organism: Picea sitchensis (assembly GCA_010110895.2). NCBI lineage: Eukaryota > Viridiplantae > Streptophyta > Pinopsida > Pinales > Pinaceae > Picea > Picea sitchensis. The sequence goes on from SNQJ01S0001199.1 coordinate 160,765, forward strand.
TGAATGCCCACTTCAAAAGTCTAAGGTTCAAACCAGAACAATGCCCAAAGGGTATTGATATATGCATAGATTGAGGTGGGCTTATAAAGGCCACACTATACAATCAAAGAATACCCACCAAATTCTGGCCATGGGCCTATGTAATAGATATTTTTTGGACTACTACTTTCATACATATATGAGATGGGTATGCAAATAAACATGCTTGCTTTTTTCATGCATTCATTATAAAACATAGTCCAACTATTTGAGGGTATTACATTGAGACTAAGGTCATCTCGTCATAACTTGAAGAGGGAACAAAAAATGAAAATGAATGGGAGAAAATGGATAAAATACATAGAGGTAATCACCCATAAAAATACCACAAACCTTTTCCAAGAAACAAAACAATGAAGACAAACCATTAAAGGTTGACTTCCATTTTTTGAGCCCACCTTGGGCACAACACTTTGTTCCCAGAATCTTTGAAGATAATGATTAGATGCAAACTCCGTTGAAAGAAAACCTTGAGCATGCACAATTTTGAGTGCAACCTCCTCAAACATCAATATTCCAACAAAAAACCCAAAAGATAAATCTTTATTAGGAAATAAAGAGTGTCAAGAGGGCCTAGAGGTTTAACCTCTTCTTTCACTTAAAATGAGTGTACATGCATAGATAAAAGGGAAAGTTAAAACCACAAATTCGAGTTACCTTAAACAATAATAATACAAGATACATCATAGATAAAATGCTTCTCTTCAAACCATTAACACCTCAAACATAGAGGGCTCAACCATGCCAACAATAGTTCATGCAATGCTTCCATTATTTATTAGAGCACATGATGAAACCACAAGTTGATTGAGTTGAATGAGGAAGGTTAGAGCTCAATCAACCAATATTTCACCCCCCATTGTTGGATCAAGATCCATGATCCAAATTTGAGTGTTAGGTTTCATACATAGGGGGGTTACAAGGGTTGACCTTGGATATCCCATATATTGCTTGTGCTAGTGTCTTGTCCTCCTCCCTTTGTTCGCACTACAAATACCAAGGTAGCTTCAACCACCAAGCTTGTCAACTCAACTAAATAATTTGTCTAGGTCCATAGTTCAAGAAACAAAAGAGGTTACGAGGGTCACAACCTTAGCTTATATCACCTATGATCCATTCTAAAAACAACCATTTTCCACTCAAATTGAATGCTATCATACAAATTAGAGCACTTAGTGGGTTAGTTCTAGGCTAGTATTCATTCCCATTTTTCATTGATTGCATGCTAATTGTTACAACTCAATCAACCAATATTTCACCCCCTAACGTTGGATCAATATCCACAGTCCATATTCGAGTGCTAGGTTTCATATTGCAGAGGGAGGTAGGAGGGTTGACATTGAATATCCCTTGTACTACTTACGCTAGTGGCTTTTCCTCCTCCCTTTGTTTGCACTACAAATCCCAAGGTAGTTTCAACCATTAGGCTTATAATCTCAAATAAATAATTTCTCTAGGTCCATAGTTCAAGCAACAAAAAAAATCATGGGGGTCACAACCTTATCTTATATCACCTATGACCCATGCAAAAAACAACCATTTGTCACCCAAGTTCAATGCTTTGCACAAATTAGGGCACTTAGTGGATTAGTGCTATGCTAGTCTTCTTTCCCATTTGTCTTTGCTTGCACACTAATTGTTATTTTTTAGGTACAAATATCAAAACACAAGCATTGAGATAGTATAATAAAAACCATAACATATGATAATCAAATTGTTTGTAGGTACATGACTAGAACATTTTCATAGCTACATCAATATATCAACATCATAATATGCCACCATCATAAATATACCACCATGATAACCATAGTCATCACATTAAATGAATAAATGGATGGTAAGCCTCATGAGATATCATCATAGCCATAGAAGTGAGATAGATAATGCTTCCATAATAAATCCATCAATATAATTATTACTTTGGTGCACATTTAATTGGATATGAAAACGAGGATTCCAAGTTTTAATCAATGTGTGGCAATATATGTTTTAATCAACGTGTGGCAATATATATTAATATCATACATGTCAAAGGTGCATACAATACTGACATGAATATCCCTTCAGTTGTCCCTATGGAACAACCCTCCCAAAACAATTTCAACTGTCCAGACCCTTGCCTCACATCATCCTTCATTTCAACACATCAGTCTTCATGACAAGCTATGTGAATCACCTATGCCCTCCAAGTCTATGTCCCCCTAATCTCTTGAACTTCTCCATCTTCAACAACATTTAGGAGGCAATGGAAACATTTCCACAAAAATATTCAAGGCCAGGTGATCTCAATGATTCACAAATAGGGGTAAGGACATATCAATGCAAGTAGATCGATGGTGAAAGATATTCCTCTAGGGTTAGATTGATGATTAATATCAACACACAACAATTGCTTTCATCAAGGAAGCATATGTTGTAAAGCACCACAGATGGACCAGAAGAGCCTTGCCCAAGCAAATCAAATATTCACAGGTGCTCACAAGATTTGGTCTCATTGGAGGTTCAATAAGTGGGAAAGACCATGAATGGTTGAGGTTCCCCTCGTTGAAAGATATTGATAGGCCTTATTTGTTCACAAGATATTGGAATATAAGAGGCTATGGAGATGCGAAGTACACCAAATAAATGAGTATTTCCAAATGAAACTTGATCAATGACACACGATTCATCACACGAGTTGTGAAAGGTGGTTAGGCCTATGAGGAAAAATTTCATTAATGGCTGGGGATTTCACCACAAGACTTGATCAATGGCTTGCATCATGTTATGGAATTGTGGTCCATCATGCATCCCAAAAAGTAATACCACTATAATCAACTGAAGGTCACCTCGACCAATAAGATCTATGTCCAAAAACCATTCATGGGGTGCCCCCCACTAGTGTTAAAAATTGTGGTGTGGTCAAGAGAATATCCCCTCAAAGGAATCGAATAGGCCTTCCAACATGAAGATTATATCAATATTCCAAGGACCAGTTCCCCCTACTATTGAAAATATACCACATATATTGGTATGAAAGAAGGTGATGGATAATGTGTGAAGGTTTCCACTTATTATCCAACTGCAACATTAATGACCATATGCAGAAAGGGTCTCACCATTAATATCAAGGACAAGGTGCTCCTCTTCCCTCATTATACATGAATACCTCAACAAGAAGAGAGCTCTAGTGAAAATATTAAAGTTTAAAATACCTCATGTTTCCAGTGTTCAAAAGGTTGACACCTCCACTACCATTGTGACTAGCAACCTTAGCCTCCAACTAGGTACTGGATTTTACTAGGTAAGTTACATCTATAGCCATGATCAATATTTTTTCTCTCTAAAATTCTATCCACCATGCCTAAAGCCACAAAAAATTCCTCTAAGGAGTCTTCCCCTTGATCTTCCAGTTTTCATTTAGATGTGAATGACATATTATCCTCCAAGCTCCCTTCCTTTATATATAATATCTATAAAGTATCTCCTCCTTCTCTCTAGTCTGCCACTCGTCACCACTTGATAGGGGATACCTACGCTCAAGTCACACATAAGTAAGAAATAAAACCCTATTGGACCTCTAGCCTAGCTCAACACATTGTCCTTAATACATACCCATTGCTAGAGTTTTTTGAGCTATGCACTGAGAATGAAAACCCATCCACATCATCTATCACGTCCTTAGATGGTAAAAATGAGATCTTCACCATCACAACCAAGTCTGTATATATCATGATTGAAACCTCACTAGGTTAAATGTTGTCTTCCCTCAAATTAAGTAAACAAATACCTTGCCCTATTTGGTGACCACATGAAGAACATATAACTAATATTTTTGCATAGTTGGGGCCCCGATCTAGACCAATCCCTCCCATACACATCCAATAATTTCCCTAAGTGGGTCCAATAGTTGATAGCCTTGTTCACACTCATATTAGGAAGGGACAATCATTTCACAATGGATGAGCACATGTTGGTCATTCTAGATATCTTTCATGACTTCTCCATTCCTTCCTTTATATTTGTCAAACCCATCACCATAAATATGAGGAGCCAATTGGTAAATTTCAAGGTTGATAAAATTTTTCACTATCCCTCTTATCTAATCTACCTCTTCATATTTTACAAGAGTGCCTCCTTGGCTCACCTAGAACTACAAAAAATTCAAAGTTGGTAAATCCTCTAGGTGTATTGACTAGTTATCCTAGGTTAGAAAGGATGATAAGTATTATTCTCTAATCAACTAAGTCAACAATTTCATGTATGCAAAATTTGTAGTCATAATAGGGAGGGAACCAGAGAGGATGTCGTAGAATATTTTACCCTACTTGTAAGTGAGTAATGAGCATAGGATAGGGGACTAGTTTTGGGGGGGAATATTTATTGTTATAAAGATGTATGAAGTGGAATTGGCCCCTTATAGACTCCCCAATCTCCTCACCCTAATGATTTTTTTGCTTGAGTATGTTAGATAGTTGGTTCAAATTAATGAAGCCTATTTCTTGAAATCCAAAAATAAAAGCTACATTAATTATCCCATCGTCACAGGGGGTTATGCATTTTCAGACAATAAGGATAGAAAGGCATCTACTAAAATCCTGGAAGAGATGAAATTCCCTTTAGATATACCATGGAATTATAATCCTCACTTCATAATAGTAGCAACAAAGAGAAACAAAAATCTAGGGTCAAATGATCATGAAAGCAAGCCATTAAAAGAGATGTTGGAAAACATGCATTCTTAGATGAAGGTGAATACAATTTTAGAGGTTAAATGAAAACCCTACAAATGCAATACCAATGTCCTTCCCTCCCCCTCAACCTAAAAAATTGAATGTGGCACCTTATTACACATTCTATAGCCCTGATATAATAATGATGACAAAGGCATAAATGAATTTTACAACCTTCACCGAGGAGAGAAGGATGAAAGTGTTCAAAGATAATTTCAATAAACACAATATGGAGGCATGGTGGAGGATGAGGCAGTACCTTGAAGTTGAGAATATCCCTTATGATAAAATTCCTTAAGATGAATATTTTTTCAAGTTATATGATAAAATTCATGACAAGGATGATGATGAAAATGAAGGGGAGGATGACATTACAACATAATGGGTAGCTAATATAGTAGAACAAGAGTAGAGACTTCAAGAATCAATAACTCCATCACATGCCTAGGAGGGTACCCATAAAAATTTACGTATCTAAAGGGTTCTACCATAATCCAAATTATGCGATTTACAAGGAAATAGGGTTAGAAAAATAATCCCGGGGTATATTTGAAATTACCAATGTTGAGAAAAGGTCTAAAATACTAGGATTAGGTGTTTATCCTACTACCCCAATGATCGATGAGGGATACCTCCAATCAACCTTCACACCAACATCATACAAGTTTTTTTTTTTGATAAGATGATAGAGGAGTCGAGAAAAAAGCTCCCATACCTTGGTCTCATTGACTTGTTCCTACTAGAAGAAGGGGCCTAAGAAGGGAAGCTATACCCATCACTTCAATGTATTAACAACCTATCTCTTTTGGGGATTGGGTAGGATGAAAAGAGGAAAGTAGATAAAGTAGCATGGATGAATACATAAGAGAAAGAGTAGAAAAAGAAGGGCACGTAAGATAATACAAAGAAAACAATAGAATAATTAGAGTAGAAAACAAAGGTAGAAGAGGAAGAGCATAAAAAGAAGGATGTAGAAGATACTACCAAGAAATTAGTGAAGGAAGCGACCCGGAAATTTGTAGAAGAAGAAACTACAAGACAATATGAAGAAGAAGTAGCAAATGAAATTGTTGAAGAGGAGGCAAGCAAAAATGAAGAAGAAAGAGTAGAGCAAGAAAATAAAAGGTTTGAATAAGAGAAAGGGAAGGAGACTAATGATGGGGAGAATAAGAAAAAGAAAAGCGAAAAATGGGAAAAATGGCAAGGATGTTGAAACAAAGAGGTCTAGGATTGATGCATCAGAAGGAGTAATATAGGGAGGTGCCAAGAACATCCCTACAAAGTCAAATATACCAGAAGTGGTTGGGGGATCCTCTCATACCAGTCGAACTCTCACTTCCCCTCCAAATACTCTAATGTGCTTTCCCTAGTTGTACCAGGATGAATTCCTAGCACACTTGGTGCTATATCTTCATAAACATCCAACGCCATCATGGATTGATATTGTCCAACCCCTTGATTAATTTGAACCGTCCAAGATATTCAAGAAATAAAAGGAGAGAAAAAGAGCCAAAAAAGATGCTTTGGTTTCCCTCGAACCTTCTGATCCCATTTCCCAACTTAGGCTCATTCCCATTTATGATGATAGGACTAGCCAATTCACCATGACTACCCTAGATCCATTGGTTCAAAGGCCATATTTAGAGGTAGGGCCATTGGACTAGAGGACTACCCAAGTCAGGTTCAAGACCTTTGAATTACCACCCATTGATGACATCATGATGGAAAAGAGCACTAGTAATTTGGTGTACGATAAGTATTGGGAAATGAAATGTCAAGAGATCTTGGTTAAAGAAACATGCATGTAGAACCTAGTTAATAGAAGGAAAGAAAACTTGAAGAAACAAGGAAATTGGATAGAAGTATCAGTTCATATCATTTAAAGAAGGGAAAATAGGAAGATCTCATTTTTCTATACAACATCTGATGTGATATAAATCCTCTGAGAAACCAACGTTCTTTCTAGGAAGACAATTTCTTTGGGATCCTTTCCTATTTCACGATCTATGCCTTTTGTTTTCATGTCAATATGTTTTTGCAAATGAAGAACTATTGAAAATGATTTATATTACTTATGGTTCAATGAGAAAGTTGGAATAATATTTAAAAAAAATACATGACAAAAGGGTTGAAGTGGTGGCACTTAAGGAGGAAAAAGAGAATTGGAAAACCAGGTATGAAGAAGCCTTGAAGGAGGTCAAACTATAGGAAATGATGAAAGCAATCAATGACACACTTTGGGGTTATGTCTTCGATGATACCCACAAAATCATTGATCACCTTCACTTTTACCTAGAATTTGATGGTCTACATAGGCATGTTAAAACATATTAAATAGAAGGAGGTGGAATGCAAGGTTCTAGAGGCAAAGACAATGTACAAGGTCTTAAAAAAATTCCATTTCAAAACCTGAGATTATTGGGGGTCACATATATAAATTATTTATCAATGGATGTTGTCCCCTACACCGCTAAGCTCAAAAGCTGGAGAATTACAAGTAGGATGGTTCCAATAGCAAAAACCTCTATTAGAGACTTCATTGGTGATATGGTGAGTATTATAGGCAATGAAATCCCACGCTCATGGGATAATGAACTAGTATTGCATAATCTAGAAGTATACACTGATTTGTTGAAAACAACAAAGGCCAAGCTCTCAATTGTGATGGAAAAAGGAGATATTCCTTCATATATAGAAGTTTTCAACCAATTTCACCCCTCTATTTCCACCTAGACTCATAAATCACCTCACTCTCTGCCTACCCCTCATAGATCATGAAATGAAGATAGAGCTAGAAAAATATTTCAGAATTAAAAAAGTGGGAAAGCAATCAATGATGAGGGATGGTGACAAATCAATATCATCTATGAGTGTCCCACTGAAGCCCCATGAAAGTATGTATTGCAAGAGGTGCTCCCCCTTGCTTAAGTGATGCCAAGACAACATGTACCACCTTAATGGCCAACACCACCAAATTAATCACAGATGAAACCACCACCCCCAAAATAAAAAAGAAGTGGTTCTAAAAGAGGAAGGGGACAAACATAGCAAGTAACCATTTTTAGTTACGGTTCTCACATGCTTCCTATTTTTGCATCATTAAGGAAGAGTGGTACCCTGAATAATGGATTATGATTCTAAGAGAGCAATGATTAGTTATAATCAACATCAACTTAGTCAAGTCTATAAGAAGGAGCCTCAAAATAAAGAAACGTGATCGAGAAATTCTGTACTGTTAGGCTAATAGAATTTTGAGAGTCCAGCCCTTTACTTGTATAATTTTTGTTGCTCCATGTTGGGAGGATTTGTCATATTGGGTCCATTTTATTCTATCCTCTCATTCTCTTGCTCTTTGTAAACATATGTGTAAGATCCAAAATTTGGGAAGGAAGTAACAGAGGCCCAAGATTGATATTTTATTGTCCCCAACTAGTGCCCTTGTTGTAATACAAACAACTATTGAATTTATTCTATAATCATGATTGAGGGACATTTCCAATGGTGAAACAATAAAAGTCAAGCAAGTTATCTCGATGTTCTTCCATTTTTTTTTTATCTAATTCTTATATTGAATGAATGAATGGATCTATACCTGCATGCATTCCCATTTTATTTTTGTATCATGGATATATTAAGCGAGAAAGTAGTGTTCAACCTCCTCTTATGATGCATGTTGATGTTCTTTTGCATTATGTATTTTGAATATGGAATCACGATTAAGGCACCCTTTTGTAATAGATTAATAAATTTTGTATCTAACAATTTGCAAGAACTCTTTCCCTTTCACCATAAATAACACAAGTAAATATTTAAAGTTGAAGAGACTATTTCAATGCACTATCTTGTTTCATCAAATCCCACTAGAGCGATTGGATTTCAAGGGTTTCATTATGTAAGGTGACCAAGGTTAGAAACTTGCGATAGTCGGGAGGAGACACCCAAAAAAATACAACCATGTTAACGGTTGGTGGGGTTGAGGCTAGGTGCGATCTCCATGTGATTTTGATGGCTTAGATGCCCCTCGGTCATGGTTTCTTAGACCATAGCCTAGTCCAACAGGTAACGAACACACTAGCAAAAAAAATGAACTATCTCGTTTCTATAATAAATCTAGTTGGAGCTTCATAGACGAATTTTTTCTTGTGTGAGAAGAAAGAATAATAACTTTAGGACATTCAAGGGTAACCCCCTATAGCCCAAGGAATAGCTTGAAGGCCTAGAGTGGCTAAGGAAGGTGCTCATACATATTATGCCCTAGAATTGAGTCTCTATGAGAGAGGGAACAACCTAGGGGACAACACCTCATGTGGTTTTTTTCATAGAGAACCTTCTTTTTGATTCAATGAAATCCTTGAGGGAATTGAACTTAGGCAAAATATTGACTTGGTTCCTCTATGATTGTTTTCATAGAGATCAATATTTGAGATGGATTGAGGGAATTGAACTTAGGGAAAGTGGTGACCCTGTTTTTCATCCATGAAAAAACAATGGCTTCATGAAATGCTTAAGAATTATTAGTGTACATTCCAAACTCGAAAGTGACAATGAAAAGAGCATTTCTCATTAAGATAAATACTCTAATCTACCAAAATCACTCCTGTAAATGTCCATGTCCTCTTCATTATCTAGTAAAAAATTCAAATTCAGTTGAAATATTCACGGAGAAGACATAATTGACAAAGATAAGTATAAATACATTGAGAATTATGAATTGCCAATGTTTTCCATTGCTTGGTCATTTTAATCTCACAATCTCATCCATTTGTAAATCAAAGTTAGTAGGCCTTTGAATGGAGTTATATCTTCCTTGCAAAACCACTATGTCCACATGCTCCTTATTAGTTTTATCCTGCCTTAATTTGTTTTTGGTTTTCTTGTAAATTTGAAAATATTTATAGTATGAAAGGCTCAAATCTTATTATACCCATTTTTTGAAAAGGATTATAAACTTTAGTTTCTTTTAAAAATAAAGTTCTTTTCCTAAATCTAGTTTGTTGTTTGTATTAACTATTTGAAAGATATCCCACCATATTGAATGGATTGTTCATATGCTTGCAATAATTTCCTTTACTTTGAGAATCCACGTGTTCTTTATTTTCTTGAAGAAACAAGGGTAAAGTGCTATGCAACTAGTTCCTACCTTTACACCCCATGGAAGAGAAGTATCAACCGCCCCATTGTAGATAGACATGAGAAAAAGATAGAATGAACTGATGTTTAAATGCATCAACTTGAGAGAAGGAAAAATAGTCTTTCAAGTTCTTACTGGTTTGATCGGGTTATATCTATGAATATATAATATCAATGGGAATATATACATTAAATACATTATTTGGTGCCCAAAAATTGATTATTTCACAATAAAAATGTCTAAAAGATATCCATTTCATGTGATAACACTACAGATATGAAAATAAGTTTGACTTTGTATTGAAAAAATGTTCTAAACATCAACCAAAGAGGCCTACCATCTCCATGAAATATCAAATCCATATGAATGTCCTCTTGCATGGTTGCTGCAATGAGCGATTGAATGTTTTTTGTACAACATAATTTTATCTATGATATTAATGTGACTATCATAAGTGTTGGCCTTGGAAATACCAATAATGGATCATGGCTAATCAAGACAAAAGCAACATCATTTCCATTGCATTATATAGTCGAGAAGTTTATGGGAATGACATTTCCTATCCAAGACTTGGTTTATAACTTAGGCCATATGGTGCAGGGAAGTTGTACATAGTTGATGATTAGAGATTTATTATGACTTAAATTTATAATGTCATCATGTTTTTAAGATTTTATCTAATTTAAAATTGGATTAAAAAAATCTATCAAAATTCCAGATTTATCAAATATTTATTTTTATATCACCTAAATCCTACCAACAAAATAAATAAACTTTTAAAATAAAAGGACTCAGTATTGATGCTAAAACTGTCCAAAAAATTATTATTACCATTTTGACTAGCAACCTTAGCGTCCAACTAGGTACTGGATTTTATTGGGTAAGTTACATATATATCCCTGCTCGGTATTTTTACTCTCTAAAACACTATGCACCACGCCTAACGAGTCTTACTCTATGACATTCAAAGATTCCTATAATGAGTCTATATTCCAATTTTCATTTAGATGTGAATGACATATCATCCTCCAAGTTCCCATCCTTTATAGACAATATCTCTAAAGTATCTCCTCCCATTCTCTAGTGTGCCACCTGTCACCAGTTGATAGGGGATACCTACGATCGAGCCATACATAAGTAATACAGAACACCCCATTGGACCTCTAGCCTAGATAAACATGTCCTTAAGGCATACCCATTCCTAGAGTTTGTTTATATATGCACTGAGAAAGACAACCCCTCCACCTCATCTGTCATGTCCTTAGATGGTAAAAACAAAATATCTGTCATCACGCCCAAATCTATATCTACCATTATAAACACCTCTCTAGTTTTGTTGTTGTCATCCCTCAAAGTACAAATAAACAAATACACTGCCCTATTGGGTGACCAAATGAAGAACCTACAACTTATATTGTTAGAAAGTTAGGGATTTTCTCTAAATCAATCCTTCCCATATAGAACCAAGAATTTCCCTAAGTGAGTCCAAGTGTTGATAACCTTGTTCACCTTCATCTTAGGAAGGGACAATATATGGAAGATGAAAGAGAAATATTAGAAAAATAAGGCTACAAAAGAGATTGCAAAGAAAACATTAGAATAGTCAAAGGAGAAAATAAAGGTAGAACATGAGGAGCATAAAAGGAAGGGTGCTTAAGAGAATACCAAGAAAGAAACAAAGGAATCTTCAAACTTGTAGAAGAAGAAACTACAAGAAAATTTCAAGAAGTAGCAAATAAAATTGTTGAAGAGGAGGCAAGAAAAAAAGAAGAAGAAAGAGTAGAATAAGAAAAGAAAATTCTTGAAGAAGAGTAGGGGAAGGAGACTATGGACAGGGAGAATAACAAGAGGAAAAGGGAAAATGGGAAGAATAGTGAGGATGTTGAAACAAAGAGGACTGGAATTGAGGTATCAGAAGGAGTAATATAGGGAGGTGTCAATAACATCCCTACATAGTCGAATATGATAGAAGTGGTCAGGGACTCCTTTCACACCATCCAACCCCTCCCTCCAAATACTCTAATGTGTTTTCCCTAGTTGTACCAAGAAGATTCCTAGCACACCCAATGATAGCTCTTCATGAAAATCCAATCCTTTGCCCTCATGGCTTGATATCATCTATCCCCTTGATTCATTTGACCCCTCTAAGATAGTCAAGGAAGAAAAAGAGGGAAGAAGAGCCAACAAGGATGCTCTAGATTCCACATAACCTTTTCATCCCATTGCCCAGACTAGGCTTATTCCAATTTATGATGATAGGACTAGCCAATGCACCATAACTACCCTAGAGCCATTGGTTCAAAGGACATATTTAGAGGTGGGGCCCTTGGATGGGAGGACTACCCAAGTCAGGTTCAAGGTCTTTGAATGATCACCCATTGACGACATCAATATGGAAATGAAAATTAGTAATATGGTGTATGATAAGTATTGAAAAATGAAATATCAAGAGAGCTTCGTCAAAAGCAACAAGCATGTAGAACCTAGTTGATAAAAGGAAGGTAGACTTGAAGAAGCAAGGATAGAAGTTCGAAGAAACTTAGAAAAAGTTACACAAGAAAATGTGTAAAGTGGCATCACTTAAGGAGGAAAATGAAACTCGAAAAACTAGATATGAAGAATTCCTGTAGGATGCCAAATTATAGGCAATGATGAAGGAAATCAAGGGCATGATTTGGGGTTATGTGTTTGACGATACCCCCAAAATAAGAGATTTCCTACAATTTTACCTAGAATTTGATGGGCTACATAGGTAGGTTAAAACATATTTAAGTGATAATTAGAAGGAATTGGAACATAGGGTTCCAAAGTAAAAGACAATGTATAAGGTCCTAAAATAAATTCTATCCCAAACTCTAATATTACTGGGGTTAAGGATAGAACTTTTGTATATGGATGCTAACTCCTGCAGTACTAAGATCAAACTATAGAGACTTACAAATATGAAGGTTACAATAGTAGAAACCCCCATCATAGACTTCATTAGTGATATGGAAAGTATGATAGGCAATGGCCTCCCATGCCCATGGGATAATAAGCTAACATTTCATGCTCCAGAAGTCTACAATGAGTCATTCAAAACAACAAAGGTTGGAATATCAATTGTGATGGACAAAGGAACTATTCCTTTTCCTCTAAAAGTTTTAAAGAAGGTGCACCCCTCTATTTCCACTTTGACACTCATAAATCACCTCACTCTCTCCCTCCCCCCCATATATCATGCAAAGAAGACATAGCTATATGAATATTTTGTAATTTAAAAATGGGAAAGTGATCGATGATGAGGGATGGTGAAAACTTAGTATCATCTATGAGTATCCTATTAAATCCACACAAAAGTATGTATGGTAGGAGGTGGTCCCCCTTGCTCAAGTGATGCCAAGACCATAGGTCACATCTCAGTGGCTAGCACCACCAACTTTATCATAGATGAAACCAACATCATAAAACTCAAACCGAAGTGGTTGTTAAAAAGGAAGGGGACAAAATAAAAAAGTAACCATTTTTGGTTACGGTTCTCACATCCTCCTATTTTTCTAGCATTAAGGAAGAGTGGTTCCCTTAATCGTAGATTAGGATCCTAAGAGAGAAATGATTAGTTAGCATCAACATCAAGTTGGTCAAGTCTATAATAAGGAGCCTCAACATCAAGAAAAATGATTAGGACATTGTATATTGTTAGGCTGCTAGAATTTTGAGAGATTCAATCCCTTTCATGTTGGGAGGATCTATCACAAGGGATCCATTTTCTTCTCTCAACTCATTATATTGCTCTTTTTAAACATATGTGTAAGCCCCATATTTTGGGAAGGAAGCAATAGAGGCACAAGAATAAGATTTGTAATGCAAAGAATTGTTGAATTCATTTTGTAATCATGATTGAGGCATATTGCCATTGGTGAAATAATAAATTTCAAGCAAGTTGTGTTGGTGTTCTTCCATTTTCTATTGTATTCTTATGTTGAATGAATGAATGGATCTATGTCTGCGTGCATGACCATTTTATTTTTTTGCATCATGGATACGTTAAGTGAGAAGGTAGTGTTCAACCTTCTCTTATGATGCATGTTCATGTTCCTATGTACTATGTATTTTGAATATGGAATCATGATTAAGGTTCCCTTCAAAATTGGATTAATAAACTTTATATCTAATAATTTCTAGTAATTCTTTCCCTTTCACCATATACAACACAAGTAAATATTTAAATTTGGAGAGACTATTTCAATGCATTGCCTAGTTTTTGCAATAAATCCAATTGGAGCTTCATAGACAAAGTTGTTCTTGTGTGACAAGAAATAATAATAAAATTAGGACATTCAAGGGTACCCTCGCTAGCCCGAGGACTAGCTTGAAGGCCTAGAGTGATGTAGGAAGGCGCTCTTGAATATTATGCCTCAACATTCTCAATGAGTGAGGGAACAACCTAGGGGACAACACCTACTATGGTTTTTTACATAAAGATTGTTCTTTTTGATGCCATGAAATTGTTGAGGGAATTGAACTTAGTTAAACTAATGACCTAGTTCCTCTATGATTATTTGCATAAAGATCATTTTTTGAGATGCCTTGAGGGAATTGAACTTAGACAAACTAGTGACCCTATTTTCCATCCATGAAAAAGCATATGGATTCACGAAATGCTTCAAAATTGTTAGTGTACATGTCAAAATCCAATGTGACAATGAAAATAACATTGCTTATTAGGCTAAATACTCTAATATACCAACATCACTCCCATAAATGTCCATGTCTTCTTCACGATCTAGTAAAAATTGCAAATGCAATTGAAATATTCACGGAGAAGACATAATTGACAAAGATAAGTAGAAATTCATTGAGAATTATGAATTTTCAATGCTTTTCTTTGCTTGGTCATTTTAATCTCACAATCAGATCCATTTGTAAAGCAGAGTTAGTAGGCCATTGAATGGAGTCCCTGCAAAACCACTTTGTCCACATTCTCCTTATTAGTTGTATATTTCCCTAATTTGTATTGGATTTTCTTGTAAATTGAAAATATTTATAATATGAGAGGCTCGAATCTTGTTATACCCCTTTTTAAAAAAGGATCAAAAACTTTAGTTTCTTTTAAAAGTAAAGTTCTTTTCCTAAATCTATTTTTTTGTTTGTATCAATTGTTTGAAAGATATCCCACCATATTGAATGGATTGTTCATATGCTTGCAATAATTTCCTTTACTTTGAGACTCTATGTGTTTTGTACTTTCTTGAAGAAACAAGGGTAAGGTGCTATGAAGCTAGTCCGTACTTTTGTGCCCTATGGAAGAGAAGTCTTAGACACCCCATTGAAAATAGACAATAGGAGAAGATAAAAAAAATTGTTGATTTAAATGCATCAGGGATATTGAAGCAAAAGTAGCATTTCAAGTTCTTGCTAGTTTGATCGGCTTGTAACTATGAATAAATACCATCAATGGGTGTATACACATTAAAGACATTATTTAGTGCCCAAAATATGCTTATTGCAAAACACAAATGTGTGAAAGATATCCATTTCATGTGATATCTCTACAAATATGCAAATAGGTTTGAATTTGTATTTAAGAAATGATATACATGTCACCCTGAGAGGCATACCACCTCAAAGAAAGATCAAATCCATATGAATGTCTTCTTTCATGGTTGTTGCAATGAGTTATTGAATGTTTTTTGTATAGAAAAACTCTAGCTGTGATATTCATGTTGACTATTATAAATTTTGGCCCTGGCAATACCAATGATGGATTATGGTTGATCAAGACAAAATCAACATCCTTGGCATTACATTAATAAGTGGAGAAGTTTCTGGGAATGACATTCCCTATCCAAGACTTGGTTAGAACTTAGGTTAGATGATACAAGAAAGTTGAAGTTGGTGGATGATTAGAGATTTAATAAGATTTAAATTTAAAATGGAATCACATTTTAAAGATTTTATCTAATTTTTAAATTGGATGAAAAAAATCAATCAAAATTCCAAATTGATCAAAACTTTATTTTTATATCACATAAATGTTCCCAACAAAACAAATAAATTTTGAAAGTAAAAGGACTCGATATTAAAGCTGCATTTTTTCTTTACAAAATTTTGGGGATTTTAGTTATACATAGAGCAAAGTTTAAATATTCTAGGAGTCTCTTAGAATTACGCGCAAAACATAATTTTAAATATTTTGGGAGACTTATGCTTTTCATTTTTGTATTCAGGATATGAATAAACCAAGTAATGCCCATGTTTGAAAATATAGAGTACCTCGATGTTTTCTAGATCATTGATTAAGATTGACATTCTTGACATCCACATTAGACATAAGAGGCTCATCGTGAACTAGGCTCCTCGTGAACTACTGATGAATCTTTAGAATATAATTAATAATTTGCAAAGATGAGGACTAGTGCTTACCTTTGAAATTGTGCCAAGGGATGGATTTTTTAAACTTCTTGTTGTAAACAATTTGGTTGAAAAATAAAGTTGGATCCTTTTAAAAAAAACTAAAGTTGTCCTAATAAAGGTATTAATATTTGGAAACTTATTGGTAGCTACCATATATGTCCTATTAAGGGTGTCATGTTATTTAGTTGTCTAAATTTTGAATCATTTATTTATCAATCCAGAGTAAGTAAACTTGTGAGGTGTAGGCATTGTGTGTGTAGAACTAGTTTTGTTGTCACTTAAGATTCTTGTAAAAAGGTAAATCTAGTGCAAGCTAAGCAAGGGATTTCAGAGCTAATCCACATTGAAGGTTATTCTCCAGACCAATGACTTAAACTGACTTCCAATTGGTAGAAACACAATTATAGATTTATACACTATGAGACACCTTAAATTGTGATTCGGATTATTTTCGATACGAAATGAGATCGGAGATATAATAAAGAAATGCACAGAGATATCGTAGGTATTCAATAATATAACATAAATGTATCAGAGATGCAACCATAAACACATATATACAGTAATACACGATTTCTATTAATGAAAGAAATGTACAGAGACTATAAAAATACAGAGTGAAAGACTCGCCAGAATGGTGGCAGCTTATCTCTGAGAAGAGATGTGATGGCTACTCGCATTGGCAAGAATATCATTATTACAATGAGGCTCTAAGGGCCTTTTTAACAAAAGTAAAATCCAAAACCCTAACCCCGGAAGATGAAAAGCCAAAAGGTTTGTGGGCCCCGATGGGGGTAGTTGATATGTCAACTTCCCAGGGGCATAACTTTTGCATATGATCTCCGTTTGGGGCGCTCAATAGCTCGTTGGAAAGATCTATCTAAGAAATACAACTTTTGGGTGAGAAAAATCAATTTATGATCCATGTTGCTCCCTGTTTTCTCAAAAAACATCATTTAGTGCCTCAAAATGGCCCCAGAAGTTAAAAACTGCTAAAAATAGTAAATTACCAAAATTGTCAGAAACATGTTTTGGGCCAGTTGGAGAAGGTGGGTGGCCACCGATATCCACCTGGATCAATCCTCCCTCCTTGGAAAGCAATGGTATCCATTTTGTTGAGTTCCCGGGGGAGAGGGGAAAGCGATTGCTGAATCTGAATCTTGGTGAGTTGCTTGCCTTGTTGGAACCGTCGCATTGCTTGGTTTGTTAAAGGTTGTCATGAACCTGTGGATGGAAGGGTTGGAATTTTTTAACCAGTCTAGCTACATGAGATGTCTGTGTGCAGAAGGAATCTTTGTGCTTTGCTGCAACCTTGTCGACCTGCTTCTGGTGGATAGAAGGTGCTTGGGCCGAGGCTGTAGTGGTTGCAGTATCCTTTTGTTCCC
>SNQJ01S0001199.1:178440-190451 GCA_010110895.2 Picea sitchensis
AAGGGGGTTTTATGCACATGTTTAAATAACTTGATTATTAGATGTGAATGACATTGCTATGATCCCTGTGACTTATGAAACCATGAAGGGCACACTTGTTTTTGTTTTAGGGCCACACCCAATGAATAGGTACACATGGGGAGATGATTAGTTTGGACCTCCATAAGGCTAAAATCCCACCAGATGGATGCTGAGACCCCAGCCAGAGGCATAGACAGATCAAATGTTTGCACCAAAGAGAGAGGAGGACATTCCACTAGAGACAACCTGGCAGGCCTGGACCCAGGGGGGTCTTTCCCTTCTCACTATGATGTAGGCCTTGAAAGGCCCATGACATCATCCATGTGACCCTTGACGTCACTTAGTATTTTGGATACTTTAGAGACAATTGTGTGCCAAGTGGCACATGTGGTTTGATCCAGAGGCCTTAGGAGGCCCGACGTTTTGCTCCTCGAGGCAACATTGCCCTAAAAAGACCTAAAATCACCCTAAAATGGCATGACGTCACATTTTCTTCTTGATTTAGGGTTTTATTATGTCATTTAATGTAAAAAATGGATATTACATGTAAACTGGCCATGTCAGCGTTTTTGACCTAATTCTGGTCATTTAAACTGTATAAACAAGGGATTTTCCCTTGTATTTTTTTCATCATATTTCACTCACACTTGGTTAGGTATCAAATTTGCGCCCTATTTGGGGTTACATGACTGAAATTTAGTGTTCACTTGTTGAAGGAGGCTTATTTTGGACTATTTTGGCAATTTTCTTGGTGGAAGTGTCCGACTAGAGTATTTGCTAGATGATTCTTGGTGAATGTACGTAATATTTCTGTAATTCTTGTTCATTCAATGGTTATAGCTATGTTTATCTTGCATTTTCATTAAGATTATGAAATTTCTAGCTTAAAACCCTAGAAGGCTAATCACATGTTATTGTCCTTGCCTTAATAGCTTTGACCTACTAGATCTTGCTAAGAAGCTGATTTTCTTGAAGCTTTTGCTAAGGGCCTTGCCATTGCAACACCCTAGCACCTTTTTGCTTCATCCAAGCCGTCATTTACTTCATCTTTGAGCTAAATAAGGAGGAAAACTACTAGGGCCTAGGGTTACCTACACCCTAGTAATTATTTTCCTCCTAGGGTTTGGTAGTTGAAGCCTTGGGTTACCAACACTTCAACTATTGACCTCTCTTGTCTTTAGTTCTCTTACTATCATCTTTTCCTTCAACATTTTCTGCTATCTAAAAGACTCCATTTTCCCTAAAGGCACTAATCTAAGACTTTCTATTGAGTGATTGACAAAAACCACTATCAAAACCTATACCTTAAGCTCTCTACTAACTACTCCTAACCCTAGAATAACCTAATATACTAACTTAGTTGTTGCTGTTACTAAAGTAAGATACAGTCATTTATTGCAGCACTAAAAGGAATTGAAAAAGTTGATTAATGCATTGCCTTACTTGCTTCTGACAACTGCTAGTATTTTGACGTTAATGAGTAATTATTATTGGTCATTTTGAAGCCATTTTAAGGCACTTATAGTGAAGCTATTATCTTATAAATATTTCTACTACAAATTTCTGTTTACTTCACTATATATCATCCATCGATTTTATTGATATAGTTCGTGGTTTTATGAAGTACTAACAACAAGTTGTACTTGCAAAAGACATATTTTCTTGTTGCTTTGTTCCGGGAAGGTACATCTTGATACTTCACTACTTCATTGGTTAAAACCCCGAGACTTTCTGATCAGTGTGACTTGTGATAGGGGGCATTTTCATAGACATCTTAACCTTTCCTTCTCAAACCCCCAAGTCACCGGGGACGTCTCCACTGGGCCATCAACCCTAAATAGAAAGAGACATCCTATTGAGGTGACGGTGATAGGATAAGCTTCATTACGCCAATTTGCTTTTCTATTAACCTTTCCTTTGATCAAAGTACAAATTGTGCGATAACAAGGCCTATGTTCATGTTCCAAAGGAAAACATGAGTAAATTAGATAAGAAGGATGAAAAGTGTATCTTTATTGGGTATAAATATGGTCTCAAAGGTTATAAGCTTTGGAACCCAGAAACTAAGAAGGTTGTTTATAGCCGAGATGTGGTATTTAGAGAAATGAATGATGTTGTTAAATAGGAAATCCTACCAAGTAAGGAAGAATGAGAGGAAATGGAGTTTGATTTAAAGATTGATGAATCATATTCTACAAAAGAACAAGAATCAAAAGAAGAAGATACTCATACTTCAGTATTGAGGAGATCGGTTCAAGAAAGAAGGCTACCAGAAAGGTATACTCCATTTGATTTTCGTTCAAATTTTTCTTTGTCTATTACTGATGATGATCCTATAACTTTTAGGGAGGTAGTGGATTCAGAGGATGGAAAAATATGGAAAAGGCCATGGATGAAGAAATGATATCCTTGGATAAGAATGAGGCTTGGGATCTAGTGGAGTTGATGAATGGAATAAATCCCATTAGCAACAAATGGGTGTTTAAAAAGAAATTGAATGCGGAAGGAAACGTGGAGAAATACAAAGATCGGTTAGTAGCAAAGGGTTGTTCCCAGGTTGAGGGAATTGATTTTGGTGAGATTTTTTCTCCTGTTGCCAAGTTAACTTCTATATGATTTCTGTTATTTGTTGCTGATGCATTTGATTTTGAAGTAGAACAGATGATGTGAAGAAAAAATTCCTACATGGGGATCTAGAAGAAGAAGAAATCTATATGAAGAATCCATAAGGATTTTCTGTGAAGGGAAAGACAGAGTTGGTATGCAAGCTGAAAAAGTCCCTGTATGGTTTAAAACAATCACCAAGGATGTGGTATAAAAAATTTGATACTTATATGCCGTGACTTGGATTCACAAGAAGTAAAGAGGATCACTGTGTGTATTTTAAATTATTTGGTGATAATTTTATTTATTTGATCTTGTATGTGGATGACATGTTGCTGATAGGAAACAACAAGGAGATTATCCGGGATGTGAAAACTCAATTGTCCTCTAAATTTGACATGAAGGATCTC
The DNA here is from genome assembly GCA_010110895.2 of Picea sitchensis. NCBI lineage: Eukaryota > Viridiplantae > Streptophyta > Pinopsida > Pinales > Pinaceae > Picea > Picea sitchensis. Next base: position 181,476 of record SNQJ01S0001199.1, read on the forward strand.
GGTGTTACAAATTTCATTTTGGGCATGGAAATTAAAAGAGATTGGAAAAAGATGAAACTCTGGTTAAATTAGAGAGAATATGTTGAGACAATATTTTAGAGGTTTAATATGCAGGAATACAAATCGTTCAAGGTCCCTATTCCTGTTGGTGTAAAGTTATTTTTGGATCACTGTCCCAAGACACAAGAAGAGGAGGAGGACATGTCTCGTGTTCCATATGCGTGTGCATTTGGAAGTTTGATGTATGCAATGGTCTATACTAGACCAAAAAATGCACATGTAGTGGGAGTTTTGAGCAGTTATATGTCATAAACAGGAAAGGAGCATTGGACAACAGTAAAAAGGGTTTTCAAGTATTTGCGTGGCATTGCTAGCTATGGATTTTGCTACCAAGGAAGACCATGATTGGACAGAGTGTTGGACATACATGGATTTGTGGACACAGACTGGGCTGAAGATCTAGATCATAGGAGATCTACAAGCATGTATGTGTTTAGCCTGTTTAGAGGAGAAATTAGTGGGATGAACAAAATACAAGCTATAGTGGCACTTTCAATTACAGAAGCTAAATACATGGCAACCACTCATGCAAGTAAGGAAGCAATATGGTTACAAAGATTGTGTTCAGGTATTGGGTTGGTACAACAAGGTGTAAGGATATATTGTGACAGTCAGAGTGCAATTTTTCTGGCGAAGACCCTGATTTATCATTCAAAGACAAAACATATTGATATTCAATATCACTTTGTGAGAGACATTGTTGAAGAAAAGAAAGTGTTGCTGATGAATGTGGACACTTTGAAGAATGTTGCAAATTCATTAACAAAATATGTGAGCACTGAGAAGTTCTCTCGGTGTAGAGGATCCATTGGTATTGTTGCCCTGGATTGTTGACTATGTAACCTTGTACCCCCCTGTATGCAAAGAAAACAACAAGTGGAGAATTTTGGGTATGTGTTATATTCTTTGCATGAGTAGCCCTAGTGTTTGCTACATTGCGTCGGGGTTTGAGGGGGGGCCTCTAGTCCCCCCCCTTCGAGGGTAGTAGGGGGGAGATATATCCCCTACGTGGGGGTTTGGGGCAGCGCCCCCAATATTTTTTTCCCTTGGGAAATGTGCCAATTTTTTCCTCGTTTTTCGTGTCCATTGTTGGGTGGTTTTTCGACACATGGTTTTTGTCGATGGTTTTCTATTTCCGGTTAAGGAATTAGGCTTGTTGACTAATTCAGGTCATTGGGTTAGGGTTTTGGATTCCGCTGGCTCCTATATGTATATTGTATTGTAAACAATGTATCACAATGAATGAATATAGAATATGATGGTTTTCCCGGTTTGGGTTTCCAGAGGAAAAATCTTCGTGTAATGTGTGTATTTGCCATTGTATCTTTTCCGTTCTTTTACTGAAAATCTATTTGCAGTAAATAATTTTACAAGGTTAAATATCTACATGCATGTATCTGGAAGGATACCTTGCATGTATGTATAATCCCATGTGAAAGCATTGGAAAATTTCCGCAAAACTGAAATTAATTACTTCCGTTGTAAATCATCTAAACTAGAATTAATGTTTAGGATTTTTCTGGGATAAATTTCAATGGTTTTGTTACAATTTGATACAGAATTTACATGAAATACGAACTAAAATAGAGATGTTAAACTTCCCACTGTACATGTTTCGTGAAAATATGCTCCAACAGATAATCAACATAAAATTGTTTAGAATTTGATGATGAAGCTTGTTCAAAATTTAAAGATGTAGATTGTTCAGAATTGTATGATGTAGATGGTTCATAATTTATTGATGCATGACCCCTAAAGTATAGAGGAAAATCAAGATGAGAAATGAAATGATTGAGTAGATTTTCATATGTATTTTCCTTAAGATAGTTTCATTTAACCATTTCAGATGCTCTAATTCATTTACTGATTTGGCAAGTGGAAAAGTGTGGTGTGTTTTATTTCAGCACCATTTGTGATTGTCATGTTTCCGGATCGACAACTAATGAATGCATTGGCTGGTGCCAACCAAGGTCTCCCCAAAATTAAATGATGTCTACCCAAATTAGATTTGGGTTGTAGGATGATACAATTTACTGGGTATTCCAAGGAGTTAAGGGAAACACTGATGTTTTCAATTACACCCTCAATTTTAATCTTTGATCTATCTGCTAGTTCTAAAACCGTAGGGGTTGGTCAAAGATTGCTAATGTTTAAATTTTTCATAGTCTCCTTTGTCACTATGTTTATTGTTGCACCTAAGTCAATAAGAGTGTTTGGAATATAAAAGTTGTTGATTAAGATTGCAACTATTGGTATCCCAGGATCAACATACTTTTTTGAAATGACTTTAGTGGTCATCAAACTTGCTATTTTCCTGATTACTTGTATTGTTTGTGGATCTCATCTTTTTCTTCCAGTCTTTTTAATGCATAATCCCCTCATCGTTTTGGCATATATTAGTATGTATTTTATGGCTTGCAATAAGATAATTTCAATGCAAATATTTTTCAATTCATTCAGAAAGTCGAATCCAGGTGAAATTTATGGTTTTTCATGTTTCTCTATGATTAAACTTTCAGGGAAAGGTGTTTTCCTAGAGGATTGAGGTTGTTCGTGTAGGGAAATGTATTCTTTAATTGGAGTTTTATTTTTATCAGGTCGATCAAGAGTTTTCTCCTTTTCTTCCTCAATTATTATGGGTGCTTTTTGGTTTACAACCTTTCCAAAACGTAGATTAATTTCATGTAATTGTGCAGGAAATTCATGTAATTGTGCAGGAAATTTCTGTAATTGTGTAGAACATTCCTGTACTTGCACTGGAATTTCCTGTAATCGCACAAGGGCAATGAGATAAGTGGGAAAAGTGTTTACTTTAGCATTGCAAACAACTTTATCCTTTTGATTGTTGGGGTTTTCCATTGGCTGATCAAGGATTTGTGTAGGTCTAGGGGGTTGTTGATTAGATGAAAGTTGTAATGGTTGTAAATGAGTTAACTGAGGTTGTGATGGAAATAATCAATGTATAATTGAAGGATATCGTGGGAATAATTGATATTGTTGTTGTTATGGGAAACATTGTTTTTATGGATAACATTTTTGTGGGCTAATTGGTGTGATTGATATTGAGGTTGATATTGTATTGTAGCTGAGAATTATAAGGTGGTTGATTTCCATAAGTGGTTCCTCTCCAATTCTGTTGATAAGGTTGATTATGATTCTATTGAGGATACCATTGTTTCCATGGAAAGGGAGTATTCCAAGATGTTTGTGCCGAATTTTTATTAGAAAATCCAAAAAAATGGTGAGAGGTATCTCGAGGCATACATGTTGGTCATGGATACCAAGGTCGCGTGGGTGAAATATTATAAAGTGCTTCTGTTGCTTCACTGTCTCCATTGTAAACTGCTTTTAGTTTGGGCAACGAAGGACATTTTTTTGTCACATGCTTTTCTGCACAAATCCCACAAATTTGAATGTTATTTAGTGGATACTCATTTTTGTGATGTTTCTTTCTGCATTGAGGAAAAAAAATAGCTAGGGATATTGTTTCTTCTTCCTGTATTTTCTTAGCATTAAAGGCATCAAATTGAGAGATATGTGTACCAAGAAGTTCAGTTTTTAAATTTTCTAATAAGATACCAATTTACGCCCTACTGTTACTCCATGTTGCTGATTTAATGACTTTTGAAAGATCATCCCTATATCCTCTTCCAGATTTATCTTTGCCTCTTGAATACTTCTTGCACATCTCATAAATTTGATCAAATTGTAGATATGAAATATCCCCAAATCCCATGAGGTGAATAAAATCTATATATTCATCTCGAATTCCTTTTAAAAAGATCATATGAGTAATATTAGAATTTAAAGAACTATGTTTTGATTTTTGTAAATTATATTAAAACATCTCCAAATAGTCCTCTTGTTGGACAATTGGTTTGGACAGTTGGTTGTCATTGATGTCAACCCTTGGAGAGTGATATTGGAGATTGATTTCAACCCTTAGAGATTGATGTCAAACCTTGGAGAGATCCAGATATGTTGGACAATTGATTGACATTTGTATGATCACAATTGATGATGAGTTAGTTGGGACATTTGATGTAGTCTACATGTAGCCTCGGAGGTGTGGTTATGGGACCCAAAGTTGATTAAGGAATATGGACATGAAGTACAGTGAAGTTGCAGGTAATATTATCATAGATGGATAGTAATCGTTGTTCCATTTCCGGTGATATGTGGAACACCACATGGTTCCTCACGGTTAGGGAGTTTTTTCCTTGTAAAGTTGGAAGCCCCAAAGAGTGGTCAAGAAGCCCCTAGTTGGTTACATGTCTTGGTGAAAGGGTAAAATGGTTGTAACAAGAAACCCCTAAAATAAGGAAAGAGGATACCTAGAACAAGTATAAATATACCTCAAGGAGTCTCTCATTAATACACACAGACTTACATTGAATATCTATCTTATGAGTGTTATGGTCTATCTTTTGGTAAATATATTAGTGAATCTGAGGTTGAATATGACGACAAATTTTCTGAGGCAATGAAGGAGTCTAAAGGAGTGAAAGTTTCAGAGTTGTAGAAAAATGGAAACCATAGTTTTCTAAGGTTATACGGGGGCTGCATAAGGTTAGGACGCGTACGTACACGAGCTGCAAAAGGACATGTCACATACATCTATAGGCTGTAGGAAGACAGGTCGCAGACCTGAGGCAAAGCTTTGAAGAAGAATGGTTGGATGAGTTGCAATAAGGTTTGATGGTACAACACAAATTCTATAGGATCTGAGATGGTATGCTTCAGTTTTTCATGAGTAAAGGTATGCCTTTTATGTATTTGTTTGAGGCTTGTATCTTGGATGGTATGGCACATGCCTAAGGCATGTCTTGGAGGCCCTTGATGGTACATTATTGCATATGGCTGAGGTGACATTGTTACATGCTTGAGACATACTCTTGGTACTTGGTATGTGGTTGTTGTGGTTCATTATTAGAGGCACATCTTTGTGATATTGGAATATACTTGAGGCTTATATTATGTCACATGGCATGATTGCGATTGATATGGTAGATGGTTGAGACACTTTTTATGGTGCATGGTTGCTACATGGTATGGTACATGATTGGTACTTGGTATACATGGTTGATGGTTGAGGCACATGGTTGATGGTTGAGGTTCATGGTTGATGCACGATTTGGTATAGGTGTTGGTGCATGGTTGAGGAACAATTTGGTACAGGTGTTGGTGCATGGTTGATGAACTTGTTGTGATACAGGTTGTGGTACATGGTTGATGCTTGGTATGGTACCAATTGATGGTTTGGTATGTGCTTTGGTACATGGTTGAGACACATATCTTGTGATTTTATGTTGGTGATTTTGGTACATGCTTGGTTGAGACATGTGTTGGTGATTTTGGACATCTGGTTGAGAGGTGTCCTTCGTGTATGATCCATGTGAGAGGATTTGGTTGAGTATCGATGACAATAACAGGTTGGATATAGCTCCAGGTTGACATGTCATAGATTGATGTGACAATGGTAGTGACAATGATAGTGGGAGTGACAGTGGCAGAGTTTTTGGTAGAGACAATTGGTCTACAGTTATACTTCAGGGCGACAGGATGGGGCAAGGAAAGGGGGTTATAGCCTCCTTCCGATTGGATCCAGAGAATCAAGGAGTTGGATTTTCCTTCAGGTTGGAGCATGAGAACTAGGTGGTTGTAGCCACCTTTAGGTTGGAGCTGTAGAACCCAAGGGGTTGTAGCCTCCTTCTGGTTGGAGCCAAAGAATTCAGGGAGTTGTAGCTTCCTTCAGGTTGGAGCCTATAAGTAGGGGGTTGTATCCTCCTTCGAGTTGCAGCTGGAGAATTGGGAAGTTAGTTCATCCTATGAATGAATTCTTGATATATATAAGAAAGAATTCCATGGTTTTCTCCCATTTGCGTTTCCACGTAAATATTGGTGTACTGTTTTCTTGATGTGATGTGGATGTGATGCTTCTTATGATTACATTCTTATGATATAAATGTTGAATGCAATCATAGATGATACATTAATGATAAATTGTTGAACATTGTTGTTAAAGTTAAAGTATATACATTGTGGTTAAAAGTGGTATAAATTTGTCATATTGATTCACCCTTCCCCTCTCAGTATTCCAACAATTGGTATTAGAGAAGGTTCCTTCAAGAAAATGGTTTAACCACTAGAAGGTAGATCCTGGAGTATAGTATGAATGGAGTACCAATGTTCAATGGTAAGAATGGTTTGGAATATGAGTCATGGAGTAGAAGGAAGATTTTTTTTTCCATGCACAAAGATATGACGTTTGGTATTCAATTGTTACAGGATATAATGGTTCAAATAAAGAAAAGACTGTAGCCAAGAAGGAATTGAAGAAGAACGACAAAAAAACAATGGATTTCATCATGGAAGGATTACCTGATTCAGAAGGACAAAGTGGGAAAATATTCACCAACTAAAGAAATTTGGGATAAGCTACATAATATCTATTCTTCTCCCATCACAGAGTTAGACATTGATAAAGAAGATACAAGTAGGGAACAAGAGGTAAGATTCTCATCATGTCAGACATTTTAAGAAGAAGAAGAGTTTGTAATCAATAGAAGTGAGTTATTTTGCTTTAATTGTGAAAAGCACGAACATCTTGAAATTGAATGCCCTTATTTGAAGATTGAAAGTGTTGAGACATAAAATGTCAATGAAATAGAAGACAATCCTGAGGCTGAAAAGAAAATGAAACATGAAGAAGATTTCAGTCAACGATAAAAAAAACTTGAAAATGAAATAATCACATTGAAGATCCAACTTGAAGAAGCGAAGATAGCATAAGAAGTCATGAGGAATCATATGTTGAAGAAAGAAGAATCTTAGAACACAAACTCCAAAGAAGTTGAGCAAATGATATTGATGTTAAAGGGTCAGCTAGAAGAAGCCATAAGGATTGAAGAAACTCTCAAGGATCAGAAGCATTGTTTGGAAATAAAAATAGAAGCATAGAAGGGAGAATCAAAAAACAGAGAGAAGATATTGACAAATCATCTTAAGGAAATAACTGACGACTTAAATTAGCTTGAAGCAAAATTTGGTCAAGAAGAAAGAAGAATTGAAAAAGAAATCATCTCCTTGAATATTCAAGTTGAAGAAGTAAAGCGAACAGAAGAAGCCATGAAGAGTCAGATGATGAAGAAAGAAGAAGGGGTTAAGAAGCTTGAAGAAGTTGTCACATTGAGAGCCAAAATCGTCAAGTTTAGAAAGAACAATAAAGACATAGAAACATCCACATAATCAATAGAGAATGTTGAAGAGAAGACCTCCAAGTCACTAGAAAAGAAGAATGAAGAAAAGAGTAAGAGTTATGCAGAAGTACTCAAAGGAAGGAATTATGGTCATCCATAATCAAAGAAAAATGATAAAGATACATCTTCAGGAAGACCCTCCACATTCAAGCCACAAAGAAGCTTCAATCATGATCATGATTAGACAAGGTAGGAATTTAGAAGGACTACACCACAAAGAATATCATTCACTCCCAGGTATGTAAATTTATTTTATGGTCATTGTTTTTATTGTACTAAATTTGGACCTAAGGTTGCAGATTGCAGGGCTTGTGAAAGAAATGTTAAAACAAGAAAAGCTTATGTGGCCCCACATGACATTGAATGTTACAAGTGCCATAACTATGGACACATAGATCGTGATTGTAGAAGCAATATGGATACTTATTTAAGAAAGAACACTGATACTAGATACAAGAAGTTTTGGAAAAGAAAACAAGAACATGCAAAGGAAGATTAGATGAATGAAGGACACCCAAAAGTCATACTCTCAGGATTGGAAATAATACGAGATGAAGACACATCTATAGGGAAAAAGACAAATATCAGATATAGGAAGGTTTTGAGAAGAAATGAAAAACAAGAAGAACATGTGAATAAAGGCCAGGTCCTAGAGATCATGGAATTTGCAGTAGTACGAGAAAGAAAAGAAGAATAGTTGAATAAATAAAATGCTCGCAATATTTTACTTTCAGGAATTGTAGTGCGAGATCAATCCACAGGAAGAAAGGAAGAAGTCATAGTTCAAAAATATGATGAGTCCACAGACGAAGAGGAAGATTACTCCACCTCAGAGAAGGTATTTTTCTGAGCCATTCGGCTTGGAGACTCCTAGTAAATATGAATCTTAAAACAAGGGGGTCAGTGCAGTAGCTACTACAAACTAGATGACCATCATTCAAGTAGGTTGAAGTATTTGCAGAGAAAGAGTCAAAGAAGTCATATAGAAAAAGTACAGAATGGGATATTGATTAGTTGAGAAGTAGTGTTCCCACACAGGTATCGATTGACAATTACACATGCATAAGTTTATGATTGTGTTCAGGCAGAGATAACCTCAGTATAGGTTGTTCCAGACATGCAGAGTTTGGTTTGTAGATAGAGAAGACTAGTGGAAACATTTGACATGTAATGTTCAGTTGTAGCATATTCAAAGAAGTCTTTATGATAGTACAATGATAGATGGGTCAACATCGTGGAAAATTGCGTAGCAGGGTTATGAATAGTTTGTGACATATGGACATATATGGATTCGTGAGATGCTTAGTAGGTACAAGAAACATGGGGTATATGCATAACAACATATTTACAATTGGAATCAATTGGTAATAGAAAGGAAAGCAGTGAAAGGCACAAAATAATAGGGAAAAATAAACTTTCAGCAGAAGGTATATCATCATAAGGACATTGTTGAACAATATGGTCAAGTGAACATGACAAGTAAATGAAGAAATCAAATTTTAAATGCTTTTATATACGTCAGTGAAATTCAAGAGGAAGCACCAATGGAAAATAAGCAACACTGAAAGAGAGGAAAGGAAACATATACAGGTAGCCCTACATTGATCTACATCTTACATAAAAGTCAAGGGATGAAAAATCATCAGAGAGAGAGATC
>SNQJ01S0001200.1:0-35991 GCA_010110895.2 Picea sitchensis
CAAGCGTTGCGGAAAACACTTGTCTCAAGGGGAGGGGCATGTTAAGCCCTAATATTGGCTCATTACCCCTTAATTGGAGCATATTACATTAGTAATGTTATTTTATTTATGTCGGCTCTACTCCATTAGTTGTAATTATACCTCCTAGTCTCCTATATATACCAAGGAGACATTTTCATGTGGAATCATCTTGGAATTGTACATTTATGTGGGAATAAGGAGGTTTCCCCCTCAAAGAGGCTTATTATCTGAATTTCTCTCTTTTTCAAGGCGTTGAGTACTTATTTTGAGGTTTTTCTATGCTATATTGATATTTGGTTCTTAACAGTATTTAAGTTTAGGACATACTAAGTTTCGACTGAGATAGTAGACAATGTTCTCATGGAGCTCATCATCCTCCTGAACCAGAACCATACCAACCATCCCTTCATACACGATGATATAAAGAAAATAGTCTCTATTATAGTATGGAGGCTTCAACAAAGGGGTTGATACCAAGGCTTACTTAAGAGAATCAAAGGATTCATGGGCTCACTCATCCCATATAAACGGAGTATCCTTCTTCAAAGGATGCAAGAAAACCTTATTTAAATTGGCATATCTCACTATGAACCAACACAAGAAGTTAGCCTTCCCCTATAAACCCTGAAGTTGTCGAATGTTGCATAGGGAAGGAAATCAAAGTATTTCCTCAACCTTCATATGATCCACCATGATCCCATGCTCAGAGACTAATAATCCTAAGAGATGGCTAGACCTAATGCAGAATATGCACTTGTGAGGGTTCAAACAGATTCGATAGTGACGAAATCTCTCAAATATTAATCGAAGGTGAGTGGAGTGATCTACTCTCTTGCGAGAGTGAGTAGCAAGAATGTCGAGGAAAGCTTCGACAATATGTTTGAGATCGTTAAAATAAAAGGTCATGGCACGTTGGAAGGTTTCTCCGATGTTTTTAAGGCCGAAAGTTATTTTTCGTTATGTAAAATTACCCTAAGGAAAAATAAACGTCATCTTATGTTGATCCTTGGGTTTGATTTGAATTTTTATTATATCATGAAAATCCGTCGATAGAAGAAAAAAATTCTCTTCCCGCATACTCATCAAGAATCTGGTCAATGAAAGGAGTTGGGGAGTTGTCTTTAGGGCAAGCCTTGTTCAAGTCTCAAAAATCCATACATACACAGATGGTTCCTTGTTTCTTATTCATGGGAACAGGGTTGGACACCTATTCGGTCAAGGGAACTGGGTAGATGAAACCAACACTAATTAATTTCTCTACCTCTACCTTAATAGCAGTGGCCTTCCTAGGATTAACAGCTCTAAGATGTTTTCAAATAGGTCTAGCATCTAGATAAGTCTTGATCTCATATTTGATAATGTTGGGGTCGATTCTTGGTGTTGGCACGGGGCCAGACCCAGGGTTCAGCTCTAACAGTGCACCAACAAGCCCTAACTACTGGCCCTTTCAGAAACACACGCGAAGTAGATGCAGTCTCACCCAAAGTATCAATAGGGGGTTGCTGGACACAGGTGTCTACAACCAAAGGAAATGTAAGTGGATCCAAAAGAACAACACACAACAACCTAGTTATTCTTACCAAGCATTAACCTTATTCGCACAGTTATATCTTAGATCTAATAAAAAATGCATCTACGGAATAACAGAAGGTAAAATAACATGACATCAATCACATTGAACAACAGGATATACATGATTCACCCTCTCCCTAGGGCTATGTCCACAGAATTTTGTTTCTTGATATTATATAAAACATACAGTTCTATCTGCACTCTTAGCTTGTAGATATCTCTTTCTTCTTCTCTCTCTTTCTCTCCCCTCCTTGTGCACCAAGCTGCAGGGTTGATCTTCGCACCTAGATGAAGATATTACAACACAGACTTTTCACACCACTCAATACTTCTCTCTCTATCCACAAAAAAAAAAACAACTCTTAATGAGTAATGAATGACGAACCCCCTTTCTCCCCTCTAGGTTCTTATTTATACATCACAATAGCTCACCGACAACCTTAGGCTGAAACCTAGGTGTCAAAACCCTAGGTGTATAAAACCCTAGGTCAACTTGACCCACGTTTTCAGGGCTCTGTCAGCTTGTCTTTCCTTCCTTCCCGCGAAGTGCTCCAAAGCATATACCAGTGGATTTTTCACCTTGTTGAGTTTTCCATGATCCATCTTCCTTGCTACTATGATCTCCTTGATCCTCTCATCCAACGGCTCACTCTCTCACACTTCGCTCCATATTTTCTTCTTCTTTAACCACTTCGAACTGATCTCAGTCAATCTTCCTTCCGCACAGTTCTTGTTTCACCTTTTCTCTTCCTTTATCCTTGATTTTATTCCTCGATCCATACCCAAGGGCCAACAGGCCCCCAACACTCACATGTGACTCATCTCGAGGCACTTTGATATGAACCTTTTGCTTTACTTCAACTTCAAATACGCAGTGCAGCCTGTGCTTTCTGCTATGTTCCTACACCCTATGTGTAGATTGTCTTTCTTGTGTCGAGTACCCAGTTTCAAATACACCTGGTACCTAGACTCTTCTCCTTCTAATTTTACCGAGAGGGGAAAGGAAGTTTATTTTCATATTACAATTTCAACCGGCTCCCATTCACCAATCCTTCCTTCCATTCCCCATTCAAAGTCTTCAGATGCGCAACTCCTCCTTATGTGACATGAGAAACCTCATATGGCTCAATCCAATGTGTTCTAAACTTCCCTAGATACTCCATGAACTTGTTGTCATATACCAATACAAGATCTCCTTGCTTAAAATATTTTTTCCTTATGTGTTTGTCATGGTAATCCTTTTCTCATTCCTTCTATACCTGCTGATGAAATCCTACAATAAATTGATCTTCTTCTAGTTCTACAAACTGTGCAAGCCTTTCTTGAACAGCGCCAGTGTCATCCATATATTTAAATGATGCAATCCTCAAGCTAGGAACTAAGTATTCCATGGGCACCACCACTCCTAAATCATAAATCAACTTAAATGGAGTCTGCATTGTCAGCTTCTTACAAGTGGTTCTATAGGCCCATAACACAGCTAGTACTCTCAAATCCCAGTCGTCTCTATTCACACTACAAATATTCGTCGGCGCAGTCTCCAAGATCTTGTTGAAGGCCTAAACCATACCGTTCTCCTGCGGATGGTATGGAGTGCTCTTCTAATGATGAACTTCAAATTCATGAGTCAAGGCTTCAATAGTCTTATTAAAAAAATGTGTACCTTGATCACTCATGAGGATCTTTGGGCATCCAAACCTGGTTATGATATCATCAAATATGAATCATGCAACTGCAGTTGCACTATAGTCCTTGACTTTTCTTGCTTCTTCCCATCTAGTCAAATACTTTGTCGTAGTTATGATTTATCTAGCTCTTGTGTGCTTCCCTGGTGGTTGTATAGGTCCCACAAAGTCAATGGCCCATTTCTCAAATGCATGTAAGGTCAACTAGGGTGCTAATGGCATCTCATATCTTCTATAAGGTATCCCAACTTGTTGAAATACATCGTAGGCTCTGTAGTACTCTTTAGCATCTCTTTGTAAAGTGGGCCACCAGAGGCCAGCTCTCTGAACCTTCTACGTTGTTGCTTTTCCTATGTAGTGTCCTCCTGCGATGCCTTCATGTGCTTCTTCTAGAACTAGTGGTCGTCCTGCTTCCATAACACATCTCCTCAGGATCTCATCGAATCCAATCTTATATAGTTGTCCATCTATAAGTGAAAACTATGCAACGCACACTACCATTTGTTTCTTCTGATTCACTGAGTATTCGCAAGGTGTTATTCCTATGGACAAGAACTGAACTATCTCAGCAAAGTGATCATAAATATTATTGATGACCATCAACTGTGCATTTGGAAGTTTATCCTCCAAACTGGAAGGTTCCTCTCCATGTTCTAACCTAGACAAGTGGTCAGGTCCCTTGTTCATCCTTCTTGGCTTTACCACAATTTCAAAATCATATTCCTGAAATAACAGAATCCATACTCATATTATTCCCCCCAACATTGGCTTGTTGACTAGGGATTTCAGCACAGAGTGATCATTGAACATCTTAAAGTGTCCTCCCAACAAGTAGTGATGAAACTTCTGCAGCCCATACACCATATCCTTCTCTCTCTAGTGTAATTTATCTCAATGGATGAGAGCTTCCTTCTTGCAAAGGATAACGGGTGGTCAACATCTCTTGCTCTTGGTTGAGATAAAATTTCTCTTAATGCAATAGAAAATGCATCAACATGTACATGAAATTCCTTACTCCAGTTTGGAAACACTAGAATAGGCTCAGTAACCATTTTTTGTTTCAGTTTGTCGAAGCTCTGTTGGCATTCTTTTGTCTAGTGAAACTAAAAATATTTCTTTAGAATATTCTCCATAGGTGTTGTAATCTGTGCATATACCTTAATGAACTTCCTTTAGTATCCAATATGTCCCAGTGCAGTGTGCACATATCTGATTGAAGTAGGAGGGGGTTGATCAACAATAATGATGATCTTGGATGGATCTACCAGCAACCCCTGCTTACACACAATATGGCCTAGCAATGCCCCAAAGGGTGAAAATAATATGCACTTCTTCAGGTTCAGGGAAATTTGACATTACCTGCATTTATCTAACATTAATCTTAAACATTCAATATGGTTTTTCAATAAGCTAAAAATAGTCCAATCATCAAAGTAGGCTTCTAGGAATTTATGTAAAAACTCCTTGAATGCTTCGACCACCACCCTAGACAAGATGGTTGGTGCATTCTTCAATCCAAATGGCATCAATGTGTATAGGTAGGATTCCAATTATGTTGCAAAGGTGTTCTTATGGCGATCTTCCTTGGAAATCATGATCTAATGGTATCCTGAAAATCCATCTATGAAGGAGTAGACCTCTTGTCCTCCCACATTCTCTAACACTTCGTTAATAAATGGTGTGGAGAATGGTTCATGCAAACAGGCGTCATTCATCTTCCTAAGATCTACACAGATCTTGATCTCTCTAGTCTTCTTATCATGCACCACCATAGGGCTAATCCATTCTGACTGTTCAACAGGGTTCTATGACTCCTGCTTCCAACATTCTGTCGAGCTCAATCTTGAATTTCTCCTTATAGTTGGGGTTCAATCTGTAGAGTCTTTTCTTGAATGGGCTCACATTTGGTTTCAAGGGGATATCCCTCTCTCCCATGGGCCCTTTAATTCCCTTCATATCAGTGAACTTGATTGGAAACAAGTCCTAGTATTCATGCAGTAATTTTGTGATCTTGTCAATATTGGAAGCATCCCAATAATCTCCAACGTTTGCAATCTTCGGTGTTTTCTATGTTCCAATGTTGACTTTCTTGATTTTAATTGGTTGTCCAATAAAAGGTATCTCAACCCCAGTCCTTCGATGTCTCTTTGTCCTTTTGTTTTTGCGATGTTCACATTCCTAGGATCATCGTCTTCATCAGCATTGATGCTATAATGTCCTTGTAGTTTCTGAAGAGGTACAGTCCATTCATCCCCTTCTTGATCCACAAGGAGGCTAGGTGCCTCCTCAAAGACTTTATGTCTGACAACTTATAAATCTTGATCTACCATAGGGTGATGACCTTCAAATAAAAATGTAGCTACAAAGTTCTGAGTCATACCGTACCAATCTGAAGTGGTGAGGTGCAGTTCTTCTTGAATATACCAATTGATAAGTGTTGTATCCAGTGTGTTAATGAATTTATGCACCCACTTCTCCTGAGGAATTTCGCTCCAGGCCTCCTCACAACCTCATGCGTAGTCCTTCAGATAGCTTTGACATGTGTACCTAACTTCTCATCCTTCGACTTGTTTTGAAAAGCGTGTTGTCATCAAAGTGCGACATTGCACCCAGTCCGCAATGTTCTTCTTATGTGCTCCCCACCATCTTGCTGGAGTTTCTTTCAAGGCCTCGTCCAGTGCCAACAGTCTCTGTTGTACTAGTACAGTTTCTTCAAATTCCAGTAAGAAAGTTTCTAGGTGATTCAAACCATCAAAGGTGGACAAATTACTTACTATTGTGTCAATCCAGTGAACTTCTCTGGTCAATCTCGCACATCGCCGCACAGAGACTTCATACATTTTTTTATTCCAATACTCCATTGCTTCCTCTGAATTTGATGAACATGAATTGTCACTTCGCCAGCTTAAATTCCCATCTGTTGTAGGATTAATGTAATCTTGTTGTCTTGCTATCAATTTTTATATATTCTCTAGCTCATATGCGTGGTCCTCCTCTCTGATGGGTTCTGTGTATCTTTGACCTTCATCAGGATCCAGAGGTGAAATTACCCTAAGTCCATCACCTTCAAACTTCATTATTCTTTTCTTCAAGTCAACAACAGTAGAATTGTTGAAAGCCCAATCAATTCCTAATAGCATGGGATAATGACAGTTATCATCAACTATCTCAATTACTTCAAAGTTTACAAACGTTCTGACCCCATCGATGTCCACAAGGACATGTTGCATTCTTCTGAAGGGGCTCATAGCCTACTGATTGGATATCCTAAGCCTGATGGGGGAATAGATCAACTTAGGTTTTCCCATCAATGCCCAGGTATGCTTTCTCATGACATTGACCTCCGACCCTAAGTCTAGGACCACATAATCTATATCATAATAATCAATATGATCATTCAGATGTAGCTCGTTATTTGTCCTTCTCATTTTGGATACTTGATGTATTTCTCTACTCAGTAATGGATCTACCTTTCCTAGCTCATACTGTCTAATCAAGTTTTGTATCTCTTGTACAACTCTCTCATCCTTTATTAGATTAATGAAAGTGCATAAGAATTCCATGAGCTTACTTGTGTCTTTTCCTTCTTTGGGCGAAGCAGACTGATCAAATTCCAGAGGCATTCCACACACTCTTACTTCTGGTCAAGCCTTTAATGAAGAAGCTTGATCTCTCCCGAATTATTTTCTTTCTTCCTCAAATGTTTGTTTCTCTTTATTTGGATCAAACTCTTGTGTCTTCTCTACAATTTTGCTGACTACTGATTGTTCTATAGTCTTCCCTTGAGTCACTGTGTCTTCTCCTATAGTAGCGCCTCCTCTAGTGATAACAGTGACTCTGGGATCTACTCCACGAGGTTTTGTTGTGATTAGTTGTACTTGTTGGTTTCCTCCTCATCTTTCCTGAAGTTTGGCTAATAGCACAGGACAATATTCTATGACATGTTTGAATGAGTTGCAGTAGATGCAAGTGGTACAAGGGTTCTGACAGTCCCTTTCCAAGTGTCCTGGATGTGCACAGTTATAACAAATTATCTAGCCTTGACCTCGACCCATACCTCATCCTCTTCCTCTTCCTCTGAATCCACCTTGAGGGTTGAAGTTTCCTCTTCCTAGAGAATTATACTGCATTGTATTCCCTTCCTGTTGTACTTCACCTTGAATTTTGTATATATCCCTTGATCTTTCTTGCAAGAGGTCATAAGCTCTAAAGTCCTTCTCATCATGACCCACATATTTACAGAATGTGAAGTAGAGATTCGTAGGTGTCTGGACATACTTTTGCATGTAATATCATTCTTTAGGTCGATGTCTATTTCTACATACCTTGCACCAAGGTAGAGTAACCTACTTCAAAGGGCTCGGAGCTCTAGAAGCCAAGTATTCATGAAACAGGGGACAATTCTTCTTATCGTTACCTTTTGACTTGCATATGATACACCAAATATCTTCTCTCTTATATTTTCCCTTGTCTTTCTTCATATCTTCGACCTGTAAATATAGTCTAGTTAAATGACTCAAAATTTGACTCATACCTGAGCTGGACTCTCCCATAGGGGTTGATTCTAATTTCCTGGTGATCTCCAGTGCCTTGCCCTACGAAGCGATCTGTTGTTGCATCAGATGGACTCTTATGTGTGGTAAGAGGGAAACAATGAACCATTCCTTATTCTTCTCATCTGGGATCTGAAAATTCAACCGACTCGTTGAGGTCTTAAACCTCTGATCGAACTCCCAAACAGGTTCAGCTATTCTTTGCTTGATTTCTTTCAGTTTTGTAATGCATTGTGACTCCAACTTAGGTTTCTTGAATTATGCAACCAACACATTCTTGATCTCATTCAGTAGTTTAGGTTGCGCAATTCCTTGGAGAAGATTCATGTACCATCTCAGTGCGAGGTATCTTAGGGTAGTACTAAAAAATCTCTCTTAACTACTTCGTCAGTGAAATTCTTAATACTCCATACAACTTCACATAAAAACCAATGTTGATTAGGATCTTTAGATCCATCTCTCTTAAAGATAGGGAGCCTCATCTCATCTGTCATAGATCTTCCTAGGTTTTCTGACTGAGTATGTGTTGAACTACTAGTAATAGTTCTCTGAGTGCTCTAGTGACTCTGACTACTCTGGTTACTTAATTCTGCTAAAACAGCAGGGGGAGTAATAGTACTTACTTCAATAGTCTGTGCGGTTCTTGAAGTTTCTGATTCTTCCTGGTAAGTTTCTTCAGTCTTCCCTTCTTTTTCTCTAGAGGATTTTGAATGCTCCTCATTCAATAGTTCTTCTTCCTCTCCACTATAGAACCCTTCGTTTTGTAGTGGTTTGTGGTTGTGATCAAACAAGTTCACTAGAGGGACCCCTCTGAACATTCTCCCACTACGCGTATGCATAACCTCTGTATCGTTGTCACTGTCTAAATTATTGAACATTATCTTTACAATCAAACCAACTACTGTCTCTTCAATATGTTCTTCTCATGCAATAGCATCTTGATCTTCAACTTTAAGAAGTGTAAAAAAATTCCTCTCAATCCCTTACAGAAATATCTCTCTACTTGGTTATACGACTCTATTCTGTCAATAGCAAACTTGGTGATATACGCTCCAATGGTACTATCAAACTAGTGATCTATTGATCTTGATACACCATTATCAACTCTTTTGACCTTCTTGATTAGTGCTGACATCCAAACCATAGGTGGTCTAGATTTAATTTTGAACTAGGTATCTGCCAATCTAGCTAACCACTTATATAGCTCTTGGTGAATACCTCCAAAGAAAATCTCGTGTATGTCAGTAAAGATATACCTTCCCAACCAATCCTCTATACTAAGATTAGGGTTATTGTTCTGGGCTTCTACGAAGTCATTTTCTTGTTATTCTATCCACTTTTGAATCTCTTTCTTCGATGAAAACCACCTTGACATTCCCTCAAGAAGATCTTGGTCCCAGCAATGGAACCATTTATTGGCATGGGGCCAGACCTGGGGTTCAGCTCTAATAGTGCACCAACAAGCCCTAACTACTGGCCCTTTCACCACACCTGTGAAGTAGATGTAGTCTCACCGGAAGTACCAATAGGGGGTTGTAGGACACAGGTGTCTACAACCAGAGGAAATGTAAGTGGATCCAAAATAACAACACACAGCAACCTAGTTATTCTTACTAAGCATTAACCTTCTTCGCGTAGTTATATCTCAGATTTAACACAATAATACATCTACGAAATAAAATAAGGTAAAAGAATATGACATCAAACACACTGAAAAACATGATATATGTGGTTCACCCTCTCCCTAGGGCTACGTCCACAGAACGATTTTTATTGATATTATATAAAACATACAGTTCTATATGTGCTCTTAGATTGCAGATATCTCTTTCTTATTCTCTTTATTTCTCTCCCCTCCTTGTGTACCCAGCTAAAGATATTACAACACGGACTTCTCTCACCACTCAATTCTTCTCTCTCTATCCCTAACAACAACAACAACAACCCTTAATGAGTAATGAATGATGAACCTCCTTTCTCCCCTCTAGGTTCTTATTTATACATTAAAATATCTCATCGACAACCTTAGGTCGAAACCTAGGTGTCAAAACCCTATATGCCAAAACCCTAGGTGTCTAAAACCCTAGGTCAACTTGACCCACGTTTTTAGGGCTTCGCCATCCTGTCTTTCCTTCCTTCCCGTGAAGTGATCCAAAGCATCTACCAGTGGCTTTTTCTTCTTTATGAGTTGTCCACAATCCATATTCCTTGCTTCTCTATTCTCCTTGATCCTCTCATCCAATGGCTCACTCTCTCACACTTCACTCCATCTTTTCTACTTCTTTAACCACTTCAACCTGATCTTAGTCAACCTTCCTTCCGTGCAGTTCACGTTTCACCTTTTCTCTTCCTTTTTCCTTGCTTTTCTTCCTCGATCCGTACCCAAGGGCTAACACCTAGCTTATGTTAGTACAACCAAGTGAATACGTCATGAAATTCTTTGAATAGATCGGTGTAAATCTGAATTTATACAGACGAACAATCCACACCGATATATACATTCTCAATTTTTCTAGGAATTTGAGAGATGTCGATCATGATGGTAGGAGAAATATTCTCCATGTTTCCTTTTGCATAAATACCATGCATATCTAGTAGAAGCATAGCATGACCAACCATCTCACTCAAGGTAGATCTAAAGTCGTCATGTTCGATCCTAACAAGTTTTGGGAGGAAATAGGAGCGATGATGCATGTCGTCCCAAGGCCTATCGGGACCATACATGGCCTCTAAGATATATTCATCCAAAGGTAAATTATAGTTGAGGCAATCATGCGAACAAGATGATTGGGCATCCCATACGGGCTTTAGAAAGGGATCCTCCTCGTTTGTTTGAAAGGAGCAAGGATATGGATCATAAGTAGTGTTAAGAACAACCTGCTAAACAACCTCTACCACTAGCAGTGCCATTTCCATCCCAATGTGTGACTGACCTTATCATGTCATTTTTGGGGAAGGTAGGGTCCAAGGGTCATTAAAATATGAAGTACGGAAAGGAATGGACCTCATCAACAATGAATACCTACTAGAAATGGCATGAATGGGATGGATTGGTGCCACAAAATCAAATATACCCATGAGAGAGGAATACATTCTGACACAAAAATCCTCGGTTTCCTACAGATAATTATCAATCACTGGGAAAGAAGGTCCAACTGATGCATTAGGAATAGCATTCACAAAGGACAATTGATCAATCGTCACTATTTTTCCTTCGATGGGAAAACATAAAGTGCAGAAAACAGACGACATGACCATGGTCATGGAATAAGTCCAATTACGCCCTATATGCGAATTATATTCAAGGGGTGCATCAACCACCTCGACATCAACCTCCACTGTATTTCCACCTAACTAGACTGGAAAAGCAAGAAGAATTATGTGGGGTCGAAAAGAACATCCATCAAATGCGGTCAACATAGTCATAGATTGGGATAGAATCAGAGAGCTAATGGCCTTGCAACAAGTTAGGGACATCACGCATGTTGCAACAAATTCATGAATTACAGTGTGTTTGATGGTAATTTTCATGTACTCCACATGGATTTGAAAGGCCACATGGTAAGGTAAGCAAGACTTAACATCCATGATGTAAAATTCAATAACCTTCAAGCCACATGGGTCTAGAGATCCTAAAGCAGATAAGAAAGCATTTGTGAAGGACACATCTGGAGTACCTCCAAATGATGACATCCCACAAGGGGTTTGACCCAGATCTTCAACAATCAAATAGTTCTGGGTAGATATGGAATTAGGATTGTGGGAAGATCATTTCAATACTCCTTTCAGAATACAAGGTGGAGGTTCCAAATTTTCTATCTGTAAGGGTGTTTCTGAAGGAGAGGGAGACTCTGGACCTGTAACAGTCTATGAAGAACCATAATAATGAGATCGAGTGGCTACATCAATCTGAGACTTGACCATATTAAAACATACATGGTCGCCTTCATGTATCGAGGGGTTTTGACTCCCACTCGACGCATTTGCGGTGTTGGTGGACCCCAAAGACATATGTTGATTATGCATAAATGGATTGGTCAGTACAGTAGGAGGTTGTGATAAGATCCTCGAGGCTTCCTCGATTTTGGGGCATAGGTGGGCAAGGAGATCAACTTTAAAAATTTTACAAGGAAAATTCACCTTCTATTTTTCTTTCTTTCCCTCACTAGCATTATTATTCGATCTATCATTGTTAGTGCCATCCTTAGATTTGTTCTTATTTTTCCCACCCTTACGATTATTACCTCGTCCTTTCCTTTTATTCCATCCTAGTTGTTGGTTACCATTTGGGTTGGATGAAGACTGTACAAAATATACATCTGTAGAATGAGTGGGAGTGGAGGATGAAGTCGAAGCTTTTCCTACTACAGGTTGGCTTAGAGACAAATCCTTCAACCGCTTCGTCACCAAGTTTGTAGACTTAGCATTTGCAAAGCCCATGATTTCATCAACATGAGGTCCAGGATTGTTTCTACGGTCATAATTTGACCATGATGCATCAAGAATAGTTTCATACAACATCCCAGGCTAAGAATATATGAGGTCCAGTTGTTGGGCTTTGAAAATAGCTTCTTCCTCAAATGTTACTCCGGATGTAGAAACATCCTTCGAAACATAAGGCAATTAGGATTTAAGGAACCACTCCAATAGAAACTTTGGAGGAATGTAGGCTTTAATCAACATCTTCTGTATGTGCCACTCTTGGATATGGTTTGAGATATCCGTGGCCTTATCTTGGCGAGAGGCTGACAAAATTTCTATGGTGACATCATAACGAACCGATAACTGAAAGTGGTTGAGAAAGACCAAAATCATCTGATTAAATTTTTCATATGTTCCTATTGGTATTTCAATGTACCATTTCATGAAAACCCCCATGAGGGTGTGATAAAATATTCTCAAATGAATAGAATAGTCATTAAGAGAATTAGATGAGCACCAAAGATGAAAAGTAGTAACATGATCACATGGATCCTCGTCAATCTTTCCCCCGAATTTTGGAATGTCTGAAGGAAGTTCATTCATTAATATTGACAAATCTGGCAGACTAAGAGTGGCCAGAAAAGGGATTCATGGTTTCAGTATCCAAGCCCATGCTCTCGAGAAGGATTGGTGTTCATGGATTGCGGGCCATCCAGGGTTTCTAGTATATACCATGGCCTTGTCCGGTAGGATAATATCCTCCTCTAAACTAATACATAAAAGGTTTTATGGGCACCATACCTGTAGGGGAGGCATAATGAGGGTTAGAAACATTGTCCCCAGGTGGAGGAGATCCAGACTGGGGGTTGCCCATAGTGTGAAATTGACTCCCTCTGGGTGGAACTTTGAAGGATAGAGGTGGATTTGTCATAACAAATGCATTTGTCAGAATCAGCATGGAGGAAGAAGGGGGAAAGGACAGAATATAGTAAGTGACTTGTCCGCTTGGTTGAGTACTCCATCAAGGAGTATTGAGACTAGGATTAGACCCGGAAGGAAAAGGATTTTGGCCTCCTACCATAGGATTCATTTGGGGAATATGACCTCCACCAAATGAGAGAGGAGTGTGTGGAGGAGCCATGCCCCCAGGTCCAAAACTAGGATTTACATTATTCGTCGGAATGGACGATGCAATTTTTGACATCATATTGGGAATACCAAAAGAAAAAGGGTTAGATACCAAAGGTATGGACTGAGAATTGTAACTTGGCATACCAAAAAGAGACCTGAAAGGGTTCATTGTTATGGGTCGAGTAGAAACCACTGGCTGGGTAGCAGTAAGGATGGGAACCTCTGGTACTACAATCATCGTGGCTGAAGGAGTTGAAGGAATCCCACTAACCATATAAGGTATAGGAGTCGAGGGACTCCCTGTGTCATTCAGACTCAACTTAGTACCCATAACTTGATAATCAAAAGTCTAGGAGGTGGAGATATATGTACCATGTCTATTAACTTTATGCCTTTTAGAAGGAAACTTTGGTAAAGACTCAAAATATGGTGGTAACTTCAAAAAACGAAGATACCTGCGAGGAGGTTGGTCTTTCTCCATGATGACTCAAGACTCGAGATATGAAACCAAATCCTAGGGCCAAATAATAATCATAGAGCACCTCAAAATAAAGAAAACAGGTCCAAATGCACACAAATACGATATAGTTGTTGAAAAGGGGCCTCAATCACTAGAATAGGTATGCCTCGCCCAAGAGGGGCCTAAGAATCCCTTCAAAATATTGGAGGTATCAGAATCAGTTATAAGGGCCCTTGTGGGCTTAATAATGTAGTCGATCAGATCCCCTCGGAGAGGTAATCCTCTATAAAGTTTGTGTGATGTACGAACCTTATCTGACTCATGGTACCTACATAATAACCCTTGCAAATAACCTATGTGGCTACCTATGTCAAGCAACTAGATCCACCACAATATAACCAGTGCGTAGGAAAACAGTCGTAAGTCTGGTCCACCATATAGGTAGGGTAACAAAGCCTGAAATCTTGAAAGCACCACCTCTCACAGAGGTAAAGGTACTAGTAATTCCCCCATATACGAATGGAACCGCAAAAATATCTCTAACACTAAGAAGATATGAGAGGGCTATCTATGTAACCAACTTCATGTGACCTCACTCTTAACTCCGGTGTGAACAAATCCTCCTAACGTCACTAATTACACAATGGGTTTCACCACTCCCTGGTCAGACACATATGTTTAGTTTAATATCCTTCGAGAATTTTACTCACAAAATCCTATTCCAAGGTCATATGTCCTATGCTTGTTTGTGTACCTTGAGAAATAAAATCGTTTCTAATCAATTTTAGTTAATCAACGTTACTTTTAATGAATTTTGTTTACTCAAGAGGTGTGGTCATGAAATTGATGATATTATGAATCAACATATAAAAGAAACAAATATAAAAATATTGCTAAGTCCTGATCCTAAATTCCCAAGAGACAGTAGGATTTTAAATGCAACTTTCAATGCAATTTCTACAATTTCAATCAAATGCAATATTTCCACATGTGTTAAGATCAATACCAAGTAATAAAAAGATAAAATGCCATAATGAAAAATAATAAAATGTTTTTTGTATTTTTTATATAAAGAAAAGAATATGCAAGTATTGAATAGCAGCTTCACATACATACCCCACTACAAGAAAAAAGAGACAAACCAAGCAAGATATCAAGAAGAAAATACTCAGACCAATGTGCAAGGACAACCAATGAAAAATATGATAAGAAATAATACCGCCCAAGAATTCAATAATAAGAAGGTTTCCTATCACTCTGTAAGCGCTTAACAGTTAGGACAGAGACCCAAGAAGACTCAGCAACCAACCAAACTCACCCAACAAACATAAAACTCATCCAGTAAGCCTAAATAACTGATGTACGCGATTGTTTGAGAAAAAATCATGTATGTACGTACCCTACAAAAAGACAACTCACGTATGTACGCGTTTGTCAATGGAAAAACCACGTTTATGTAGTAAAACACTTCCAGGGCAAGGATTAAGCCAGGGCAAGGATTAAGCCAAAAAAATCATATGCAAAGTAAAAATAGATTGTCAAGCAATTAGGTGACAAGGAAACTCAGGCTAATAGAGAGAAATTCAAGGAGAAAAACACTCCAAACCCCAAACAGAATATCAATTCCCAGTATGGTCACCAATTCTGTTATGAGGAAAATCTCTCTTTGGCATGGGGTAAACTAGAACAGACGGAATGACACACATAAATAAAATCTAATCCCAAGTATGTTTTATAAATGAAATTATAATAAGACAAGGTCAAGAGCCTACCTCATCTGGATGTTCAATGAATACCATCATTGAGCACGCAACTCAAATCTTTATACCTGCAACTTTCCCTCAACAACCAATATACGCAAGCATATGGTGATAATATATAATGTTAGCATAAATATTAGCAAGGTCCATTAACATACATGAAAAATACCCCCATGGAATAATAATTCAAATATTTGCAAGATATCAATTGGACGAGAAAAGAACATTTCTATTAAAATAATCAACAGAAGTATGTAGGTGACAAACTTCTGTAATGACACATATCGGAACCAAGAAATTAAGTCTCTCTAGCTGGGCCTTCACCACTTCAATCCTCCACCAAAGGCATGCTCAAATAAAGGATATAATGAGGCTCTCCATTACAAAGAAAGAAGATCTTGGGGGATGAACAACGATTTCATACTTTAAAGGATAAAGGGATGCAGACTCAATGTGAAGTGAAATTTCTCCAGAGTATCTTTGCTCTAAAAATTTTAATTCTCTCCTCTTAGGCTTGGATATGGCTCAATTTATATCGTTCAAATGGAACAGGAGGGTCGAGTCAGAGTGTTTCTATTATATGTAAGGTCAAGGATCATGGATCTCGTGATGTGACATGGAAACCCAACATAATTTTTTATTTTGAGCACCAAACCTGATGTACACAGGCTCTAGTGAAGCAAACTGCGTATACGGTTGTAGTATAACTGATAGGGCACATATATGTGGAAAACTGTGATTTTTTTTCTCTGGAAGGTAAAAAGGGGGACTTTAAGTCTACATAGGGAAATGGAAAGGCCATCTAAGCAAGTTGCATGGGGTGAGGGAAACGTTTCTCTAACACCAGATATGAATAGAACCCAAGAAATATCTCTGAATTTAGGACGGTATTAGATGGTTATCTCTCCAACCAACTTCGCGTGACCTCGTGCTTAACTCCGGTGTGAGTGGAGCCTTCTAAAATCACCGATTACACAATGGGTTTCACCACTCCCTGGTCAGACACATATGTTTAGTTTAATATCCTCGGAGAAGTTTACTCACAAAATCCTATTCCAAGGCCCTAAGTCCTATACTTGTTTGTGTACCCTAAAAAATAAAATCATTTCTAATCAATTTTAATTAATCAACGTTAATTTTAATGGCTTCTACTTACTCAAGAGGTGAGGTTGTGAAACTGATGGTATTACGACTCAGCATATAAAAAGAAGCAAATATAAAAACACTGCTAACTAGTAGTCTTGAATTTCAAAGAGATCTTATGCTTTTAACTGCATTTTTTTATAATGCAATCTCTACAATTTCAATGAAGTGAAATCTTTCCAAATGTGTCAAAATCAATGCAAAGTAATCAAAAGTGAAAATTCCATAAGTACAATGCAAGTAAGAAAATATTTTTGTATTTTTTATATAATGAAAAGAAACTGCAAGGACTGAATAACAACCTCATAGGCAGATCCTATTGCAAGAAAAAAGAGACAAGCCAAGTAGGATACCAAGAACTGACTACTCAGACCAATGTGCAAGTACAACCAATGAAAAAGATGACAAGAAATAAGTCCGCCCAAAAATTCAACAATAAGAAATCTTCATATCACTCTATAAGAACTTAACAATCAGAATAGGGATCCAAGAAGACTCAGCAACCAGCAAAACTCACCTATCAAACACTAAACACAAAAAATAATACTTAAGAGATTATGTACGTGACTTTTTAAGAAACAAGTGCATATATATGCTCCCTAAAGGCATACAACTCACATATGTACATGTCTGTCAAGGGAAAAACCGCGTATACCAAGAAAAACACTACCAGGGAAAGGGTTAAGCCAAGAAACACATATGAAAATAAAAATATAGGTTTTCAAGAAAAAAGAAATAAGGAAACTTAGGAAAATAGAGAGAAAATCAAGGAGAAAAACACTCAAAACCCAAAAAAGGAGATCTCCCCAGTGGAGTCGCCAATTTTGTTACTAGGAAAATCTTTCTATGCCTAGGCTCAAACCACAAAAGATAGAACAAAACCCATAAATAAACTCTAATATCAAGTATGCTACATAAATGAAATGCTAACAAGACAAGTCTAAGATCCTACCTCGTCTGGATGTTCGAAGAAGACCATCATTGAGAACGCGGCCGAAAGATTTATACCTGCAACTTGTCCTCAAAAACCAAGATACACAAGCATATGGTGATAATATATAATGTCAACATATAAATTAGCATAATGCATTAACATACATGACAAATACTCCCATGGAATAATAATTCAAATATTTTCAAGATATCAATTGGACGAGAAAAGAGTATTTCTATTCAACTAATCAATAGAAGTGCATAGGTGACAAACTTCTGTAACAACACATATCGAAACTGAGAAACTAAGTCCCTCCAGCTAGGCCTCCACCACATGAATCCTCCACAAATTCAATCTCATATATAGGACTCAATGAGGTTCTCCATCACAAAGTAGGAAGATCTTGGGGGTTGAACACAAGAAGTTCATACTTTCAAGGACAAAGAGATGCAGACTCAATATGAAGTGAAATTTCTCCAGAGTGTCTTTGCTCTCAAAGTTGAATTTTTGAATTGTTTTCAAGGCTTGGATATGGCTCAATTTGTATCCTCCAAATGGAACTGAAGGGTCGAGTCGGATCATTTCCAGTATATGGAAGATCAAGGATCATGGATCTCGTGACATGGCATGGGAACCCGACATAATTTTTAATTTTTGAGCACCAAAGCCAATGTACATGGGTTTTAGTGGAACAACCTACGCATACATGTGTTGTATAACTAATAGACAGCGTATATGTGTAAAAATGTGCATTTTTGGCTCTGGAATGAAGAAAAATGTGACTTCAAATCTGCAAAGGGAAATGGAAGGCCATTCTAGCAAGTTGCATGGAGTGAGGTAAAATTTGTTGTAACATTTTGGGATCGAGATCAAGACCCTAGGTTGGGAAATCACTCTATTATTTTCTTTACCTATGATGCGATGGATATTATCTGAGTATTTTGGAGATTCTAGTATAACCACCATATTGGAAATTTCACTTATATATATGTTGTCACATAGATCCACTTTGTATTGGTTCATGCCTATGTTGTTTTTTCATATCGTAGCTCCACTGTGTATTCTTTCATGGATATGACTTAATCATGTCATGGAGATATGGATCTACATTGTATTTTGGGTGGCCATATCCTTCATCATCAATACTTTCATGGATCCATAGTGTATTGGTTGGAGACCATGATTTGATTCATTTTGTATTATGAGTATGGGTATGCCCACCTCGAGGATGATATATGGCTATTGTTTCATGTTTGATTGCATCTTTCATGCAGCTTTCCTATTCCAGTTCCTTGATGCACATATTTTTGTAAAGTATTTTTATCATCAACTTCTCTTATGACCTCACACTTTAAGGGGCATTTGTTACACACCAAAATGTCACACTTAGGTGTCACATCCATTACACACCTTAAGTGTCCATGTGTCATAAAGTGTCATATGCACCTTACTAAGTGTCACAAGCACTTTATCAAGTGTCGTATTCACCTTACTAAGTGTCGCGTGCACTTTATTGAGTGTCGCAACCTTCACACCATGAAAGAACATTTGTCACAATACCTAGTTAGTGTGGAGGAGAAATTTATCATATTAAGGTAAAAATACTATGTGCACATGTATTATTCATTTTTATTGAAAAAAGGAAATTAATTTAGTGTGAGAATCCACCTCACATTTACTTTCCTAATCTCAAGGAGAAGTTGAGAATCTCATGGATGGTTGAGAGATTTTATCAAACCAATATCCTAATTTGATTGATCTTGAGAGATATTTCCTTCCTAAAGTCCTTGAGATATATTTTCTCCCTAAAATCATTCAGAGATATTTTTTACCTAAAAATATTGGAGATCCCAATTTAGTGGATCTAGTGAGTGATTTCCTCCATGGTGGTTAAGCCTCCAAATCCTATATAATGAGGGAATTCCAAGGTGAAAAGGGGAGAGGAGAAAGTGTGTATATGATACTTATGATATTAAGAGAAACATCTTTAGAGTGCATTCAAGGACTAGATTGGAAGCTTGGAGGAATGCTAGCACAACAAGGTTGTAAGTTCCCATGTTTTCATTAATATAACTTGGCCTATTTCCTTCATATTGTTGTTTTCACATGTATGTTTATATAGATACATTTTTTCTTGTATAATGATATATTTTAGAAGTAGAATGTGTTCTTTTATTCCTTGTAGACTCTCTTCATATTCCTCGCATCTTGGAAAACAAGAACAAAGACTGAAGAATAGCGAGGAGAACCATCGGAAAAGGAGTAATTCACACTTCTTTCTTCTATATTCTCTATCAATAGAAATTAAGAATATATTTAAAGGAATGTTAGTGTGCATTTGTTTTTTTTTATGTATTGGTCAATAGGGGTCTAGATATCCAAGGGAGATTTCACCTATCCGCAAGGAAAATATTCCATAACACAACTCAGTTAGATCCCATGCCTCATTGTTATCCAAGGAATCAATCTCTTAAACCATGGCCTTCTTTCAGAGTTTTCTATTGTATGAATTCATTATTTCTCTGATAGTTCTAGGATAATCATCAATAATAGATAAAGAAAAATTAGCATGGAAATCAGGTGGACTATACCTTTATGTTTTCCTTCTTTCCCTCGTTAATATCCTCAATACTGGAGTATGAGGTTCTTATTATTTTGATTCATATTCTTTCATTGATTCATATTTTTCATCATCCAACTCAAAATCTATTTTCTCAGAATTTTATTTCCTTGGTAGGAATTCCTATTTGGGAACATCTTTAACCTCTCTATAAACAACATCCCGACTATAAAAAATCTTTTAAGTTTCTGGGTTCTAAAGCTTCTAACCTTTCAGACTATATTTATGACCAATAAAGATATTATTCTCAACTTTATTATCCATCTTATTCCTATTTTTATTTGGAACATGTACATAAGCATCACAACCAAACACTTTGATATGGTCAAGAGATTGTTTCTTACCAGTCCATACCTTATGTGTAGTTTTTTCCACCAACACTGATGAGGGTGATCTATTTACCAAGTGACATGCAACACCCACTCCCTCTACCATAATTGATGTCCTAACCTAGCACCACTGAGCATGCTCCATTATTTTTTCATCAGTGTTTTTTTCATCTTTTGTGCAACCTCATTCTCTTGAGGACTGTATAGAGAAGTCTTCTCCCTTTTTGTATCACACTTCTAACAAATCTCTTCAAATTCATTTACACAAAACTCTCCACCATTAACTATCCTCGACATCTTTATTTTCTTCTCTATTTGATTATCTACCATTGCCTTAAATTGTTCAAATTTATCAAATACCTCGTATTCATTCCTCAGAAAATCAATCCATGTGTTCCTTAAGAAATCATCTATGAATGAAACATAATACATATATTTACCTGATGATGGAATAGGAACATGTTTGAACACATCACTATGTATCAACTCTAAGATCCCATTTTCTCTCATATCACCAAATGGGAATATTACTCAATTATCTTTACCATATATGCAATATTCATAGAAATCAAAATCCATGGTGCAATTAAACATACCTTCAACCATACCTTTACTGTGTAGTGTTCGAAGGCCCTTTTCTCCAATATGTCCCTATCTTTGATTCTACTACATGGTCTTCTTTCCAGGGATAGTATGGATCATATCTTCTTTATTTCTCTACTCAAGGATAATAGAATTGATACACCCATCAATATAAGTGCTTCCCAATAACTTGTACAGAGTTCCACACTAAACTTCCCTCATCAACACCATTTCTCCTTGTACCATCTTGAAAGTTCCCTTTCCCAATATAGTATCCACACTTTCATCATCCAATAAAGATATTAGGATCCTAATCTAGATCAATATCTAGGGAGAGTTATAATCCTTCCATATTTTAGCAACAACTTAACCCTTCCACATCCCATGATTTTGGCTATCGAGTCATATCCTAGGAACAAATCACCACCAATGTACGTTTCATATTCACTCAACCACTCCCTATGAAGAGTCATATGAAATGATGCACCTGAGTCAATCAACCATACATCATGAATTTCATGTGTACCTGTATATTCTAGGTAAACATCACCTCCTTCTTCTATGGAGTTTTTTGAATGTGTGGAAGAGGCATCATCAGATACCTTTGCTTTATCAACATTCTTAGACCTAAAATATTTGATATAATGCCCAACTTTACCAAATTTCCAACATTTCCTCAAAGATGTTTTTGGGGATTTTTATCTACCTTTAGATTTAGATCTCCCCATGAAAACTTATTTTTATTCCTATATTGGGGATGTCCTCTTATAGATAAAGTATATATGTTATGGCTATCCATGTTTTTCCACCTCATCTCTTACGATAACAAGGATGAAACTACATCATCATACTTCAATGTTGATTGAGTGGTACTACCAACTGCTACAAACAGATCATCCCAAGAGTATGGAAAAGAACATAACAAAGTAATAGACTTATCTTCTTCTGCAATCATAATATTAATAGAGACAAGTTTACTTACGAGAGTATTGAAATAATTTAGATTCTCTGTCACAGAATCTCCTTCTTCCATCCTAATGTGATATAGCTCATTTCGAAGAAACAACTTGTTTACTAAGGACTTTGATTGATACAAATTCCCCAAATTTTCCCATAGTTCCTTGGTTGTAAAATCTCTCGACACATTTAGTAGCATCAAATCTTCCAAGCAGAGTTGAATCGTACTCCTTACTCTTCTATCCAACTTTTCCCAATCTGCTTTTGACAAACCAATATATTGAGTACTAGTAGTTTGTGTACCAGTAGATTATTTTCCAATAGTTTATGTACCGGTAGGTTGTGTACCAGAATCCATAGTGATCCAACTCTCTTTGTCTACAAGAAGGTCCTCCATCTTTAGCTTCCACAGTTAAAAAAATTTAATGTTTAACTTCTCGATATTGATTCTAGAACTTCTCTTCATTCTCTTTCAACACATGAATCACCATTGCAAATCTCCCATTGAACCTAGGTTTATCACAGACCCAAGCTAAAATTGATCTATCAAGACTGAGCCAAACCCTCAACAACAAAGGAATCCCCTTGAAGAAAAAAATGTGCTCTTATACCACATTTAATTTTTAAACCTATGAAGTAAATAAATGCATACAAATTCTTAATAAAAATAGAAATTATTCAATGTCTCATACACATAGTACACAAAGATTTACGTTGGAAACCCTTAACCGGGAGAAAACCATCCTTCCTTAGTGTTGCAGCTCTCAACTCTTCATTTTATTAATTTCACCATTCACAATACAATATATACAACATTTTAGGTATTTTTCAATTACCAAAACCTTAATCCCTTAATACGGAATTAATTTAGAAAACCGCTAAAAATAGAAAAAAAAAACACTAAAATAGAAAAAAACTGCCCAAAAAAAATATTTTCGCACACTGCCTCGGAGCTGGAGGATTTTTTTAAGGTCAAGGGATCCAAACCTGGGTGCCCCCTGAGACCCCCCTCTCCAACTAATGCATGATGTAGGCATGCACCGAAAGGTGATGGGATCGTGAGATGTTTTCATCAAATATGATGCACCTCCCCACACACATGTAAAGAATATAACACACACCCAACAATATATTCTTTGTGGTCATCATAATTTGCAAAAAACCAATCAACCAACTAGTGAAAATTATAGGTTATAGGAATAACAGATCGAGGTATGTTCGATTCCTATAAAAAATAAAAATCTCTCCCAACTTTAACATCAATATGGGCCCTTTGAACTAACTAGTAATGGTCAGGGCAAGAAAGAGTAAGGTCAAAAACATCCCCCTCTTTTTCCTCCAGGTGGTCATCAAGGGTATGTTTCTTTGGTGCATATTGAGTTTGGCTAGTGTTGGCACGAAATTGGAGACCGGGGTTCTCAGAGGTTACCAACAAAGGTACCATTATAGTCTACTTTCGTTGGCATATTCAACCTTCTACAAGGGAAGGAATTCTCACCTGAAGCGCAACCGAGACTTTGTGTGATAAAGTGAATTACAAAGGACACACCATCATATCTAGCACATCACAACACAGTTCTATACTTAGGTGTAAATATATCATAGCATCAAAATACTTAGATTGGTAAAAACAGTGAACATTCTATGTTGTGCAACGTTAAAGTAAACACATATATTAGAAAATTTCTTAAACCGATAACACAATTAGTAAATACACAACTATTGGAGCAGGAATTTTTGGGAGTAAGCGTAGTAATAAAGGAAGAATGGACCAAATGGAATAGTGTATGATAGAAAATAAGGAAGACCGGTGCGACAAAGGGAAAAGGAAGCAGTGCACGACACAATTTGTAGAAATCCGACGCATATGTGGACAAACCTAGTCATGTTAGGGTTAGGGTTTTGGAGTCATAATGTAAGGGTTTTAACCCATTTTGTATTATAAATAGAAGAGGTATAAGGTATATTGAGGTATATTTTTGAGCATATATTGGCATGTGCGAAGTACTTTGAGAATATTTTTTAGTCTGATTTTTTTTATTGTTGGGAGTTGTAGAGCTCAAAGGGAGTCAATGTTGAGATGTAATTGAGGGTCAGGTCACAAGATGTCGAGCTTTGTGCAATGTTGGTCAGCCTCACCATTATTAAACAATATGATGTAATGCGTGCATC
Organism: Picea sitchensis; assembly: GCA_010110895.2. NCBI lineage: Eukaryota > Viridiplantae > Streptophyta > Pinopsida > Pinales > Pinaceae > Picea > Picea sitchensis. The sequence goes on from SNQJ01S0001200.1 coordinate 24,342, forward strand.
AATATTTTGATGAAGAAGAATAATTAAGAAGAAGATCTTTGTGGACATAGCCCTAGGGGAGGTGAACCACAGTAAAACCCTGCATTGCAATTTGTCTCAATGTTTTTGTTATTTCTGAAATTATGGTTAAATGGTTAGATGAATGAATGGTTTTAATTACAACACACACTAGAATATGTATGCAGAATGAATATTATGGATGAATTAAATAGTAGATTTGATGAATGGTATGATAGAATGCATGTTTAAGTAGAACAGTAGTAGAATAACATCCCCAATCCCTTCCATGAATATAGACATCGGTGTCCTGCAGTAACCCATAAACCATCTCGGGTGAGACTATGTTGTGCACTCTGTGCACAGTGTATCCTTCTGGTTTAACGGACCCGGGTCATGGTGAAAAGGGTTTTGTTGGAGAACTAAGGTAGAACCCGGATCATCCCATACATCCAAAAAATGTTTTTTTTGCCAGCTGGAACTAAGAAGGATAGTCTTGAAGGGGTTTGATGAAGAATATGCAGTGGTATAAAGGGATTTTTAGGACATGGAATCCTAGGAAGAAATATATTGAAACATGGTTAGAGACAAAGCAGTTGGAGTTCACGCAGAAAGATAGTAAGGGTTTCAGGTACACACCACGCTAGTACCTATAGAGGTATGTCTTTACTGATTTGCATGAAGCATATTTGTGTTATTTTCCAGAGTTATTATTGGATTCATTATTAAGATTGAAGGATACCCATCCGACTAATTGGATTACGCCAATGGAGTGGATTGCCGAAAATATTGCACAACTAGAAAGGGTTAATAACAAATTCAGGCGCATAGTGGATTTCTAGTTAGAAAGTATTACTACAGGATTTATCATTGAGTTTGCAGTAGATACAATGAAGTCATATACTTCTCCAGAGATGGATTTCTTGAGGGGACATAGAGGGAGGTACATTAGGTCTCTTTACACATTGATCAAGATCTTATTACATGATAAAGGAATGTTGACTATGGAATCAGACAACTAGATCACTCTGCGCACATGGGGGAGTTGGGGAAAGCACTAAGGAATATATGACAAATGGAGAAGGCTCTGAAGAGTAGCCAAAAGAAGGAGGAAGTGGACCCCATCATTATGGATGATGAACGGATCAGGGAAATCATAAGGAATGCAGGTGTGACATGTAGTAGACGACCCTACCAATATAGGATGAATAACAAGAAGAGGGCAATAGCTGAGCGAGAGGGATTAGACATCGATGAGGAAGAGGTAGAGGATCTCTACGCCACATAGCATATTGAGTAAATCATGTGTGCCACATATGAGAGGAAAACAAGAGGTCATGGGTCCAGCGCAGAAGAAGGCTCTCCATTCCATATCTGAATTAGTGTGGAACCCACAACCCCATGTTCGACTATGACATATGAAGAAGAAAAACCAGTTAACCAACAAGTTATTAGTGGTAGAAGAATTTTTATAGGACATGGGTCCAGTAGAAGAAGTGCAAGTTCAACAAGTATCAGTCAAGTATCTACACCCCGCAAAGGTGGTAGTTCAACAAATTTCACAATGGCGGGACAAGATCCAACTATTAGGTTACCAGAGTTCTGAGGGGATGCGTCATATGATAGTAGAGAATCATTGTAGATGTTTCCCCATGATGATATGGTAAACAAGCGGTTTCTATAGTTTCCAGAAGGCTCACCAAAATAGTGGGGTTCAAAAATCACCACATGTCCCAACTAAGAACCCTTTTCGCATAGATGACATACCTGATGCATGGAATTTAGGGTATCAATTTTCCACCAATCTTCAAATTTTTGGTTAAGTGTGATATCAAAAGGGTGAAACATATCACCAGGGTGATTATTGACAATAGTTATTTTGATCATTCTATCACTTTTGACAGGGAACTTGGCATGAGCCGCACATGTATGTGCAGCATAGGAATCCGACTAGTAATGGACAATATTTGAAATGTTTTCTTCACGTTGTAAGAAAAGTGTATGCAGTGGGAGGTAAATATTATCTAGGACACAGCCAATACACCCTAGGTCATCTATGTGCATGTCCCACCTCAAATCATAATATTATGACTTCACAAAATTTAAAACAACAGGGTGAAGAGATACTCCAAATGAAGATGTATCGTTGTAATAGTTAGAGTGGGTGAGTCAATAGTTTGGAAAGATAGGAGAATTAGGCATGTCCCTAAGGTTGAGGGAATATTAGATTGCAAAGTATTTGGATGGTGATGATCGAGTGAAAGGTTTCACCTTAGAGGTATTGGAATGCAAAATACTGGAAAGGTAATGATCAAGATTCAATTGCAAACCATATTACTCTACTCCAGGTTAGACAAGGTTTTCTCTTCCTAAGGTGTAGTGTAGAGGGTGTTGGTTTTAACCTCATACGTTACCTAATCATCACGGTTGGATTGATTATTGGGCTGATGTAAGGGATGATTGAGTGTGAAACCAAGATTTGGATACTCACACAAGATGTGACACACATTCATGTATGAGAAGCAAGTATAAAACGTAGAAATCTGAGAGTTATTATCCCCTTGTCCAGTATTAATTAGGGTGACCACAATCAGAGCGACACATGAGATATAAGTGAAAGTTGTTAACTTCGTTCGTCTTGGTCTGCAAAAAACATTATATGGTAGGTTTCTATGCTTGTTTCACACACATCCTGGTATCCTTTGTCCAACAGTCTGAGTGTAGAATACCATTTTCTTCATCTCGGTGATCTTTATTGGTGAACGAAAGCATGGAGTGTCCACCATGATTTGGGTAATGGAAGGATTCAAGGATGATCTCCAACGGGAAAAGATCAGAAAATTTGGTGGTGTCCTGAGAAGAATAATGTTTTTGACAGATGGACAACTAGGAGGATGGTTTGAGTTTATCGACAAGAAAAATACAATCATACTCCATAATTTTCATTGTTGAAGGTAATTTGGAAACCGTAGAGTTAGAATAGCTTCCCTCAGAGTTATTTACAGCTTCATCTTTCTCCTCTAGTAAGGTATAAGATGGATCAGATTAACGAGAGCCTAACATAACCATTGTTGTGACCTGAAGTATCTCAAAATATGATGCACTTATTTCTCCTATATTGTTCTCGAGGGAAGAAAAAAAATAAGATATATCTTTGGAATGAATTTCATGTTCATTATTTGGGAGAAATGGAGTTATGGAGGAGTGAGAGGATGCATAGGATTCCTTCTTTAAGATGCACTATGAAAAATCAGGGTGACCCAAGGTAAAGAAAGTTCCAACCATGTGTTGGTCAATTTGGGTAGAAGTATCCTTATTACCAATCTAGGCAATGATACTTGGTTCAAACCCTATTGGTTGGTGTTTCTCATTAGAAAGGGATAGCAGTTGTGGGAGAAAATTATTGACAAGAGGGATGTCTTCAAGACAAAAAATAAATATAATACGTTTAAATCTTAGAGAGAAGAAATCCAAGGATTCATTGGGTTCCTTTATTAGGTTGAGTAACTCCTAACATAAATCATCATAGTTATAATTAGAAAAAGCATCCAGAAAGTCATATGTAAATTGTTCCCATGTATGGATGGAAGTATCTAGCAAGGTTTCGCACTAGTCTCTAACTCATCCTTCGAAAGTAAGGGTAAACAATCTACAAATAGTTCCTTTGTAACAAATATTTTGAGAATAACAGTTCAAAAAGAACTGCACAATGTGCTTGAATGCAGATGTTCATCCCTCACCATTGGATTTGACTCACAGCTAGATATCTATCATATTTCTAGGATATTTGGGAGGTATAGGACCAGAAATGCATCTCCATAAAGGGATTTGGGAGAGCCATGGATACTAGTTGGAAAAACTAACACAACAGACCCCAAGGGTTCAGCTTGTATTATGTCCCTCCTTCTAACACCATTTTGTTGATGGGTGGAAATTCCCCTTCGTCGACATGAGAAAGAGTTGCCCGATGGAAGGTCCCAAATTAGACCCACTCTCATTTGAATAGCGGCCTCCACCGGCATATGGGCCCAACTACTACTAACTAAATGAATTGATCTCCAAAAATATACTTTCCATTAGATCTAGGCTAAAATATAAATGCATGTCTATTCTAATATGAAAATGCAATTCTATATTTAAGAGAAACTATAGTCCTATCTAACAGTAGCAGGATCAATTACAAGTCTATGATTCAATGTGCAAAAATAGTAGTTCCAATTTTACAGAATTAAATCATATTACATACTTGTTAGCATATATATGTTCATAATCATGCTCCTATAATTGAAATCATAATTCATTTACAATTATTTCCTAAAAATGACAAACTGAAACATTTGCATAAAAAAGTCAACAAAAATGCACTATTGAATAAATTAAGCCTGAAAGTGATTTCTATTATCCTCCTTCCAATAAATAATTCATTTTCAGGAATACAACAACAAGCAGAGATATTTTCTTCGGCCTTTGAGTCCAATAAATAATTATACAACACCCAATTTTGGATTTCCATCCCCCCCTCTTTTTCATTACATTGTGTTCCTATATACATGAGGGTGGAGTATTGGACTTCCTAATTAAATGATTGTTCAGTTAAAGATTCCCTACTCTTCCCATTCATGTTACATTTATATTTTCTAGAACCAAAATAAATCATTACATAATATTCCTTCCTACTGTGGTGCTCCTCAAGAAGGTGATAAACTCTAAATATTTGGGGGTGAAGGGATTTCCCCTTGAAAATATGGTCCAAATGATCGAAAACTATAGTTGAAATTGTTCATTAACTGTGGACTTTCAACGAGGGTTCAGGGGAACTAGTTGACCGAGAAGAAGAAAAAATTATTTTCCCTAGCCTTACCCTTTTGGAAACACGAATAGTTCTCGACCTCAAAGTGCCATTTTCTTTCCTATAGTAAGTTTTTGACTTGGATATTCATTTTGATCTAGATGGACAATAGCTCGACATGTGTATTAATTCCATCTCTCGATCTATTTCCTACTTTATCTAATGACATGTACTTTTTTTCTTGTGAAAAAAAATGAACTTCCTCATTGAATCGACTCTGTTGAATCCTGACAGTTCCTTCGAGAGGAAATATCCTGATGAAGAAGTTTGTTACCCCTAATTTCCCTACTAAGATATCTCTCTCTCTCTACCAATATCTTTTCTAAACAATGATGTTATCTTTGTTCCCCACTTCCTTTTGTAACGTCTTGGAATATATCTATTGAAGTATGATGATGAGGCAATGATGTCCTTATCGTTGTCCTACTTGACTCTTCTCTTTTAGAACATATGTGGTCGTCATTAATCACCTGGGTTTCATATGATCTTGCATGAGCTAGTGATTCGCATTTCATCTCTACCCTATCATATTTCCTAAGTCATCCAATACTCATAACGTGTATGCTTCATGTGACCAGGGATATGAATGTCATTTGTTTAAATTTTGATTGTGACAATCTATGTCTATTTGCTTGGCTACTTGTTCCATTAATATTTCGGTACTTGAAAATACAAAGAAGTTATTATCCATCATACAAAAATAACTAATTTCAACATAAATGTGTCCTTCTCTTATCTAAAATTCCATGTGCTTTACTATAATTCTTCTATTTTGTAGGGAGCTTGTATGTGGGAGAGGTAAGGTTGGGTGATACTTGTATGGGAGAAATCTCATTATATATCATCTACATGCAAATTGGCAGCATCTAATTGTGTGTGTGTCTTTGCGGTGATGAGAGAAGTTTGATGGATAGGGGGGGTTATAGGTTATGTACGAGGTTTTACTTGACGATCTCACGAGTTGTTGGGTTTCAGTATTACATGATTTTGGGTGCCAATGTTTTTAGGTCGGAAAACCCCACGAGGGATTTCCCACAAATATTCTCCCAAATGTACTAGGCATGTGGTCTGTGGATTCCTGGGTCAATATTTAAAATGAACATTTCATAGGTTTAGCTCGCAGCGTGATATTGAGAATATTTTGTGGTGTCTTAGGGTCATGGATTCACAATGTGAAGGTGAAATAGGTTTTGGGGTGTGACCACTTTTGTAATAAATAGGTTTTCACTTGTAGTATTGTGAAGGTGGGATCAATGATGGTGGGACCCATAAGGAAATTTATGGGGCATACAGGCTCATGGATATTTGACAGTTTATTGTTTAGTCTTCTTTGGGTTTTTCGTAGGAGTGCACGTGAGCATGTTTTCAAGGTAGTGTTCATGACTATGTTCCCCTGTGGTGATGTACATGTGTGGATAATATGGAGTTTTATAAATTAGTCGCATTCTCATGGGTGAGAGACAATAGAAATATTCCAATCACGATCCATGTTAACGGTCTTTCTGATCCCACAGGAGGACGTGTGTAAAGTTGGTTTGAATAATCACATTCCTCTGTAGGAAATTTTGGTGTTCTTCATTCTGTAAAATTTTCTCCTTTGTGTCCTATTAGGGGTGTATTCTTTTCACATTTGAATGTGTCATATTACTTGGTAAGAAAGGAGGTATTCTCATTTCTACACAGTTAAATTAAAACATGAGTGCGTCATTATACAAATGAAAATAATTCCCATCCATGTTTAATTCAAATAATCTAGCTGAAACTTGATCATCCAAATGGGTTCCCATCAGTTTGTCACACAATAGGCCATTTTACCTGTTAAATTGATTAGAGACATTAGAGAATTTAACTCTAGCCTCTTTTAGAGTTGACTATGTTAAATGTAGTGAGGTTTTGGGTTCATTATGTAGGTAAGGGGTGATAGAAAACTTTGTGATATATTTTGTTTATCCAACACGTTTAGGGAGTGAATTTTGGTAAGAGAGATTCTTGTATAAATATTGCACCACCACCCCCCCCCCCCAACCATTACTTTGTTTGGATCATTCCCCATTACTTTGTTTGGATCATTAGGAGTATTCCAAATTGAGTGCATGATATCTATAATTGTCATGACTAGATATGTATAGGCTAGTGAGGATGAATTGTATATAGGTTACCAATGGACATTTGATCCTAAGGGAGGTCAACATCATAGCATTTCCGTAGGTAAAGAAGAATTGATCTGGAAAGGAGGGGCATGCCTCTGAATGAAGTGTTTTAAATTCCAAACTTTGAATCACCAAGAATAAACATCTCTACACTATAAAGAGAGTGTTTCTCCTATCTGATCATATATTTAACTAATTAGAAAAATAAGTGAGGGGAAATTAGTTATTCATGATGCATCACCATACCATTTATGTTAACTTTTCAGCTTCCACCATCCTCTGAGAAATATGGTACATGATTAAATTGTTTTTGGGGTACTATCACAACATCCAATTGGGGCCTTTCAAAGGGCTTGATACTAAAGATACATTGATTACTAGTTTTGGAAAGATGGAACACAATAGGTTCTTTAACTAAGTGTTTCTGAATAATTCCCCTTTTTATCCAATTAATCCAAGGAGGAAAGGGTGACACCCAATTGTAGGTAAGGTTAGGCATTTGAAAGATATGGACTGGTAGGGGCCCCATTTATTTAGATGGTGAGGGTTAAAGAAATGGGGGGCTTGTTGTGGCGACAACAGGGCCCAAGGAAGGAGATTAGTGATTAAGATAAGTGACACCTGAAAATTAGGATTGTTTTAAAGGTAAAGGGAAGAAGAGTTGAAGTATTGAAGTGACCTTACAAGGAGGAGTAGAGGGGAATTTATATACAAGGAGTGATCTCAAGGTGTGAGAGAACATTGGATTAGCTATTAGGGTACTAGGTTCATACAAAACCCTCACACTACACCTTTGGATTGAATACTGTAGGTTTAGTTGAAAAAGTACTGCAAGATTTTAGGCCAAAAACAACTTTGTTACATGACTTGGAGATTCATAATTGTGGTCCCAAAAGGAAACCCATAGTACAGTCAACACCAAGAGATAAAGAGGATTTTGTGCATTTGATTCAAATTGGATTTGTAAATAGCAAGTCCTAATTGATATTGAACAATGATGGAACCAATTTAAGGCATCATAAATAACCATGGGTCGATATTGTGGGGGTTGCACCCATAACTAGACTCAGGAAGTTAGGTAATTTCACAAATGGGTGTCCCAAGGGGTCAAAATGAGTCAAACTAGTGACCAAGTGTAAGATACCAAGGGAAAATATAAACTTAAGGAACCCACCCTAGCATTAGACATCCCAATCAGGAACCACATTTAGGTTAGGGTGAGAAAGGACCCATGAAGGTTATCCATCACATAAGGCAGTAGTTGAGACATATCATACATTAGGTAGGTCACATATGAGTATAACACAAGGATTCCCATTACAAGGCACCTATTGGTGGGTAGGTCTATGTGAGTACCCAAGTGCAAATCTCATAAGTTGTAAATTCTTTAGTGGATAAGAATATTTAATAAATTTATCTTAGTGTTGACTCTCCATTGGTCAACTTCATGGGAGACTAATCATAAATGATTGTAGAGGTTAATGTATTTCCAACATCATATGTGGAATCCTTCGATCAAATGTTCCTTGATTTGAATGGTGGACAAAATAAATAGGCTTGTGATGGGATACTGAATCATAGTGATAAACCATTGAATTATAGAAACGTGTTTTAATTTATCAATCCTTCGATCAGATGTTCCTTGAGTTGAATGGTGGTCAAAATAGAGAGGGGTGTGATGGTATATTGAATCAATGATAAAACTTTGAATTATAGAAACTTGTTGTAATTTATCAATCTAGATGTATAACATCTCTAAACCTTTGAATTATAGAATTATCAATCTAAATTCATAAATCTTAGAGACATTATGCACCATTTATGAAAACTACAAGATTTACCACCATAGAGAAATATCAATTCAAAGAGTACTAAGTGCACTAGTATCTATGTTGCAACTATTAAATAGATAACCATTTATGAATGTTAGTAATCAACATATATAACCATTGCACCAATTCCACATTCATTCAATAGTAAACCTGTAATATTTTCTTAAGGGAAATTATCTTAAACCATTAAATGTTTATTCAGTGTTAACTGAATATGAACAATGTTAATGATTATCACAATGAAATAACAAAATGAGAAAATGAAAAAAAACTTTAGTGCTAAAAATAATATCACGCTAAAATTCTAATATAATAAATAGAGGGATTCATAACTTGCCACTTTTGAGTATGCTCGTAACTCAAGGAGGCGTGTTGAATCCCTAAATGAAACTCTCACTTAAAATTGTTGTAATATGAATATAATTAATCGATAGAAATATGAATTACAATGTTGATGTACAACACTAGCTCAAACTTTATTTAATGAAATTTAAGAAACTACCATGACATGATATTAGAGCTCGAATGAAGCCCTGGTAACTCAACTTCACAGTTGGGGCCTCACCAATAACATTACTCGCCTAACATAGGGACATATAATAATGGAATGCCCAAGCAAAAGATTATTGTTCTAGAATTTAATGGAACAGATGCAAAAGAAGCAACAACATGGGTAAATAAAACCGAGCAATACTTCAGGTATTACCATATTTCATATGATGAAGAAACAATTAATGTCACGTCTATACATTTGAAGGACTTTGCATATGAATGGTTCCTATGGTGGAGAGAAAAATCTGAATCTCTAGCAAGAGACTAGGTTATATTAAAAAAGAACGTATTCCTATGTTTTCTCGACACAGAAGAAAAAGGGGATTTTGATAAACTCACATGATTACAACATTCCAGTACAATGGAATAATTTTTTCAATATTTACATGTGTAAGCCACTCATGTACCTGATATATCAGAAGATTGTCTACTGCAAATAGCCTTATCAGGATTGAAGGAAAATATCTGAAATGAGATTGAACTACTTGACATTAAAGATATCAAGCAATCTCACCAGAAAGCTAAAATCATTGAAAAGAAACTTAAAGTATATCAAAAGACAGCATGATGCTCACTCGAAGACTCTAGCTCCAAATAAATTCCCCCTCACAAAAGGACATTTCCACCAAACACAATACAATATAAGGTTATCAATGTTTTAAATGTAACACACCTAATTGGAAACCAGGCCATAAGTACAAAGCCAAAAAAAAAAAATCATTAAGAAATAGAAAAGAGTGATAGTGACAAGGACAAAGAAGCAAGGGACATATCTTCATTTGATGAAGAAACAAATAATGAGGACTCACAAAATCTCCATGAGTTAGGGAATCAAAACGTAAATTTGACACTCTCTGTTGCTGCAATGACGCATATTTCTCAGCCCCAAACTCTGAAAGTTTATGGATGTGTTAAGAAAACTAAAGTAACACTGCTCATCGATAGTGGCAGTTCACATAAATTTATAGATACAAATATAGCAAGGAAAATAAACATATTCATTCATCCTACCTCTGAATTTAAAGTCTCCATCTCAGGAAATAGGACTATGTCATGTGATGGGAAATGCCACAAGGTAGAAATATCCATGAGTGACTACAAATTAAAATATCCTATGTATGTTATGCCAATCGGAGGGGTAGGTATTGTCTTGGGGTCCTAGTAGCTAGACACGCTTGGTACTCTTGGATTAAACTTACAAGAGAATCTTATAAGGTTTTATCAAAATGGGGAAAAGTACAAATTACATGGAATTAACTATCCTCCCTCACAAATAGTTTCGTCCAATAGAATGGAAAAATGATTAAAAAGGGAGCCCGAGATTATTTCTTACACTGCTATGCAATAGAGGATACTACTAAAGAGGGAAAAAATTATGATCCCAAGAAATTGGACAAAATTCTTGGAAAATATAACACCATTTTTCAAGAACTTCCTCATGGGATTCCTCCACCTCATTCTAGAGATCACATCATAGAATTAATCCATGGTTTTGCACTAATTATAAAAAAATCCTATAGACAGCCACACCAACATAAGACATAAATTGATGATTGGTTCAAGAATTATTGGATTGCGGTGTTATTACTCGAATCAAGATTATTTTCTCACCTCTGGTCATACTTCTGAGAGAAAAGGATGGACCATATAGACTTTTTATTGATTATTAGGCATTAAAAAAAATTACAATAAAGGATAAATTTCCAATTCCAATTGTGGATGAGTTATTAGACGAGCTCCATGGTGCCAAATATTTCTCCAAACTAGACCTATAGACAGGTTATTACCAAATAATAATTCTAGAGGAAGATGTTCCCAAAACTTATTTTTGTATGATCCAGGTGGATATTGGTGGCCACCCACCTATTCCACTTGCACCCCACCATTACTTCTTTCAGTTTTTCAGTTTTCGCATAGTTTACTATTTTTAGCAGTTTTTTTTGGGTCCTGAACTTTCGAGGCCATTTTGAGGCCCTAAACGATGTTTTTTTGGGTATGTTACATATTTTGTTGTCGCAAAATAGCATCTAACTATTTTATTTTGTCTCGAGCGTTGTAGGCCTCGGATAGATATTTCCAACGAGCTATCATACACCTAAAACAGAGATCGTATGCAAAAGTTACGATCCCGGGAAGTTGATGCACCAACTTACCCAAACGGGGCCCACATGACTTTTGGCGCTTCATCTCCCAGGGTTAGGTTTTTGGATGTCTAGGACTTTTGGCATTCCTATTTATTGTAAAAGGGCCTTCAGAGCCTCATTGTAATC
>SNQJ01S0001200.1:40845-57873 GCA_010110895.2 Picea sitchensis
CACTTCAAGTATAAAAGTGAATCGCTATAAATAACTTTAATATTTTATTTTAGATTTATTTATTTTGCATGCAACTTTCTTTTATAATGTAACTTCATTGTAAAAGTGATCCCCACTTATTTTTATAAAAGTGGGTCACTTCATACAACAACTTATTTGTAAAAGTGAGGTTATTTGGAGGGGTATCACCACCACGTGGTTCTTTGGTTACTTTTTATGTCTTTTTTTTAAAGGGCATAACTTTCACATCCGAAGTTCGTTTTCAATGTTGTTTTTTTTTAAACCACATAATATTTCGAGATCTTTCCATCCAGATCATCAATTTCAGTTTTTAAATCCTTATTATCTGCATATTTAATATGGATTACTCCAATGATATTTTTCTTGTCAGCACCAACTACTTCCAATGGAAATCCCATATGGAGGATTTATTAAGAAGTAAAGGCTTGTACTGGATTACCTTGTGAAAGGAAAAGAACCCACTGATGTTGATAAGAAAATCAAATGGGGTAATAGGAGTGATGAAGCACGTGGACTAATCAGAATGTCCATCTCTCCTGATTTAAGTTTCCACCTTCAAGAAATTGATGACCCCGATGAATCTTGGGAAAATATTGAATCTTTGTTTGGTAAACACAATATTATTCGAGCACATCAGTTAGAAAATCAAATACTGAATTTATATCCAAAATATTTTTCTTGCATTGAAGACTATCTATCTAAGTTTAAAACACTCAGAATTTTATGTGAAGAATGTCAAATAAAGTTGGAGGAAGAGCGTTGCATCTATATTATTATTTCTATGCTAGGTAGTGCATATTTTGTGTTTGTATCTACCTTTTATGTCATGAGATAGGCTCTAGGGAAATCTTATCAAAAACCCACTCTTGAGTCCTTTTGTGATGCTTTGATTAGAGAGAAAGATAAGCTTGTACAACTTGGAGTGATCAGCACTACAGGTACCTCCAACAAAGCCTTAGTAGCTCAGCAGAAAGATAAACCCAAGAATCCAAAGAATCAACATCCTCATCACAACAACAAGCAAAACAAGGGTCCCAAACCCACTGAGACAGCTTCAGCTCCTAATGGTGACAAAGGAGAAAAATCTAAAAATAAGAAGACTGGCAGACATTGCAACTTTTGTGGAAAAGATGGTCATGATGAGTCCAAATTTTTCAAGAATGTGGCAGCATTAGAAGCAGCAATGAAGAATCACAACATCAGTACTAATTCTAATTCTTCTTCTTCTCATGGACATGCACTTTCTACTTTTGGTTTCTCCTTCGATGCAACTTCTACTTCTAATGAGTGACTTATTGATTTTGGAGAATCTTATCATATGGCTAAGGATAAAGCCATATTTTCTTCTCTAAATGAATGTAACACCAAGAAAATATTTGTTGGTGATGATAGATCTCTTAGTGTTGTAGGATATGGAACAGTTCAATTAGATAATGGTCATTTCAATGATGTATTATGTGTCTCGAGTCTTTCTTGTAACCTTTTGTTAGTATATAAAATCACGCATTCAGGTGAAGGTAAAGCCGTATACTTTTCACCTCACCAAGTTGAAATCAAGGATATAAAAGATCCTAAGCATGTTATTGCAACTAGAATTGTTGATGATATTACCAGGTTGTACAAGTTTGAGAACTTTGAGTCATCATCTTTTCCATTATTATGTGTTGCTAATAGCGATGACTTGAGAAAACTTTGGCATGAGTGGTTTGGTCATCTAAACTATGACTCATTGCAACAACTATGTAATCAATAAATGGTGACCGGTCTTCCTCTTGTTTCATGTAGATATTTGTTTTATGTCGATTGTGTTATCAAAAAACATCATCAGGACAGTTTTGACAAACATGCCTCTTCGCATGCCTCGGGCCCTTTGTAGCGTGTTCACAATGACTTGTGTAATCCAGTTTCTTCCCCTTCTCCTTCTTGGTGCAAGTATTTTTTAACTTTCATTGGTGACTTTTCCATACGTACTTGGGTTTACTTCTTAAAACTCAAGAGCGAATTTTTTGTCCTACAAGGCCCTTGTAGAAAAGCAATCTGGACATCAAATTCATAGGTTAAGAACAGATAATGGAGGTGAAGATGTGAACAATAATTTTACTAGTTACTGCACTACACATGGCATCCAAATGCAACACATTATTCCATATACACTAAAATAAAATGGTGTTGCTAAGAGAAAGAACCACACATTAAAAGAAATGGCAAATTGTATGATCCAATCTAAGGGATTAAGTCTAAAGTATTGGGTGGAATCCATCAATTGTGAAAATTTCATAGTAAATCGCAGTCCCATAAAGACTCTTAAAAATATAACACCGGAAGAAGCTTGGACTAAAATTAAACCAGATGTAAGTCACTTCTGTGTATTTGGCAGTATAGAATGGGCTCACATTCTTGATGAGAAAAAGAAAGCATTGCAGCCTAAAAGTGAAAAGTGTATATTTGTTGGTTATTCTGAAGATGTCAAAGGTTATAGACTTCTTCAACCACATTTTAATGAAATTATTATTAGAATAGATGTTAAATTTGATGAAAATATCTTGGCCTACAAGCCTAATTCGAAGATTGTTCCTTCTTCGGCCTGCGATCCATCTTCGACGTTTGTGCCTTCTTCTGTTCCTATTTTGGTTTATTCTTTAGATGATGATAGTGAGGATGAAAACCCACCTCTTCCTACTCACCTTCCTCCAGATGAGTCCTTTGAACATGAACCAGCACCAACTCCACCGCTTCCTAGATGGGTTTGTTCAACACGAGAAGCAGCTGGTGATCTTGTCGGTGATCCTTCATATCAACATCGGACACGTTCACAGTTCCAACGAGCATCTTCTCTTTTGGCTCAAGTTTTAGAGACTCGTGATCTAGAGACATTTGCAGAAGCTTCAGGTCATCCAGATTGGGTTATATAAATGAATGAAGAGTATCATTCTTTAATGGAAAATGAAACTTGGGATCTTCTACCTCTTCCAAAAGGAAGAAAACTTGTCATATGTAAATGGGTCTACATAACTAAGTATGCATGAGATGGAAGTGTTGAAAGACATAAGGCTCGGTTAGTTTCCATAGAATTTTTCCAAGTCGAAGGAATTGACTATAATGAAAGCTTTGCCCCTGTAGCCAAAATGAATTCTGTATGCCTTGTTATTGCCCTTGTTGCCTCACATAAATGGGAGGTCCATTAGATGGATGTTAAATCCACCTCATGGACCTCCCATCAGTGGAGCTTGATTATCTTCCTGATTCAAAGGTTTTTTTAGTTGTGCTTGGACCCTATTCCCTAACAGGGGGGTGTGGGGGGAGTCTGGGGGGATTCCCCCCCACAACTATCACTAGGGGGGTCCAAGAGGGGTGGAAACAAATTGTGTATCCCCACCCTTGGCGGGGGATTAGGGGGAAATGCCCCCGAAGAGAAATTTTGGGAAAAATTGCCTTGTAAAGTATTGTAATTTCATAGTCAATATGGACCGTTCAATATAAGGTCGCAAATCTAATGGTAGAAGTTATTTTAGGTTTTTTTCCCTAGAAGGAAGCCCTCTCTTATGAGGGAATTTTATTGCAATTGTGTATTATAGTGAATATTATCTTCTAAGAGAGGAGACTGTGAGAGAAAGATAAAGGAATTTATAGCGGGTGTGTTGTAGGTTGTATCCCTTCATTTTGTTGGATAATAATAAAAAGGAAGGACCTGGAAATTTATCTAATGGACGAAGCCCACACTGGGTGAACCATGTATATATGTGTCTCTATTGTATTTTCTATCCTCGTTTTTTTATTTATACCGTTATCACCCTAACAATTTGTATCGGGATCTAAAAACTTTTTAAGTTTAGCAAAACGCTATACCACAGTAGAGGCGCAATAGTTCAGGGCGCTCGACTATATTCTGCGGCATATGAACGAATGTAGCGGAAGTGGGAGGGGAGTAGCTCAGTGGGCCATCGATATTGAAGAATATCAGATCTACGTTCGAAGCCTACATCAGACAAACAAATAGCATGAAACTTAACATCGCTAAGGTAGACCGGGGAAAACTACTCTGGTTTCAATGAGGAACGCATGGCGCTCTTACACACGCATTGGGGGAGATGGTGAATTGCCCGGAACCACTTTTCCTATGGCCCCGATGTCACGTGGTTCAAAACATCATGTCGATATCTCACGGGGAGGATGGTGGTTGGTTAGATCACCTCACATCACCAGTCCAGGTACTTTCCTAGATGACATACCAAAAGGATGTCGCCACATAACTAACTCGAGGCTCATCATTCGCAATGGATTGATGAAGTGTGGAACACCAAGGTACTGTGACAGTAATTCGTGAGCAAAGTACACAAACCATCAAATCTCAGATATGAATCATTTTATCCTATTCTAGGAAAATGTCATCTTATGTGTAAGAAAAACAAGCTCGGCCTGTGCTCCTAAATTATGTAAACTCAAAGGGTGGCCAAATCAAGGTCTCTATGAAGTCCAGAAGGCATGGATAATACCCCTCAAATGGCAGCT
The DNA here is from genome assembly GCA_010110895.2 of Picea sitchensis. Classification (NCBI taxonomy): domain Eukaryota; kingdom Viridiplantae; phylum Streptophyta; class Pinopsida; order Pinales; family Pinaceae; genus Picea; species Picea sitchensis. The sequence goes on from SNQJ01S0001200.1 coordinate 45,376, forward strand.
GGCACAACTAGGTTCTCAGCTAAGGTACCAGGCAGGTCAATAAGTAAGAATGAAAGATGGGTCTTGCAGATGTTGGCGACTAAATTTCATACCGAACCTAAAACTGAGATAGAGTCGGGAGTAAAATTAAACCCCGTTATAAAGGATATTGTCATAAATGAACACGCAAACAACACCTGCCACCCAGCCGCAAAGAATAAGAGGAGAAAAAGGAGGAAATCAGAGGCCAAAACCGAGATGATAGAGAGCGTCGGGGAAAATTTCGATTGGTGGAGTACCCTGGAGGAGGAAATCGCCAAGCTAAGGTGAACCCTCGGGTAAAATTTTGGTTTATTTCAGATAGTTTTGGACAGATGTTGTCTTAAGAGAAGGGAGTCTTGATATGACATACCGATTACTAACGGTCCCTTTAAATAATACAATTGTTCTTCCTTTTTGTAACTTGTATCTATTTTTAGAACTATGAGGAAGTTGGAATGTTTTAAATTCCATATGAAATTCCTCTATATATGCTTGGCCTCACGAGTATAGAAGCATGGCGAAAAGAGGAGCCTTCCCTCTGTGAAGGAAAACTTTATAAATCTCTGGGGTTGGAATGAATACATGGGTGTAGAGGCAGATTTTGGGACTTTTTATGAAAATATTCTAATTGGTGGTGTTATGAGTCTCGTTTTCTCTCATAGTGTGTGATTCTTGTTATTCTATATTTTCGTTTTGCTTTCTTCTGTCTAAATTGAGAAACTAAAAGTCCAGAATTCATTATTCAATGCTCTCGGCTTGGCGATTTAGACTATGTTCATCTCTTCTAAACCATTTCAGAATTCATTACTATAATGCTCTGATAATAGTTGTGTGTTTATTTTCTTCTGATACCATCTAAAATGTTCAAGCATAAACTTAGAAGTCACTTCCTCATTTAGCCTTTTCCTCTTGATTGTTTTCAAGATTTGGAAATGCATCCTACATTCTTGACCCCATAGCCCAAAGGTCATCTTCAACTCCTCAACAAATTTATTAAAACCCCAAAACAAACCAATTCTAGCCATCGATTTCCATAGATGTATCAAGTGACACGAGAGAGCCCTCTCTGAGTTGAGCAGGCTAGTGCCTCAGCTCTAAAGTTGGTTGAAAAAATCACCTATGTCATCTGTTTATTCAGCCGGATAGAATTTACAAAGTTCTCACATTCTGGCGTCGTTGTTGGGGATGAAATTTAAAAATTTTCCCTGGGAAGAACGACATGGTTGAGTTCTAGGGTCTGAGAGCGGCGGACACTTAGGCACACATTGGTTGTATTCCTGCCCTGGAGACTCCACTTCGGTTCGAAGGTGACTCCACTGATAAAAGAATCTTGAATTTCCAAGAGGTGACCCTGCTCTCAATACTTCAAGCATGAGACAGAAACTTCACTAAAAGATGAAACCCCTTGAAAGGGGCAAGGAACGACATCATGAGGAAAAACATGTACTCAAAATGGGACCACTTACAAATCATTTTACTTTTGATTTTAAGTTGCCTCTTCTCCTTCCTTGAAAATTCCAAACGAACTTTCTTTTACCTATTGTATCTTAATAATGATCATGAAAGACTTAAAATTATATTTCCTCCTCTATACGTTGCACATGCATACCCTCGCCTTGTCGTTGGTTCTGATAAAAAGGTTTCACCTAGGCCACGCAATGACAATGACCAAGTTGATGAATACGATGAGACTCAGACCAATGTCTCTCCCACTGTTCTTGGCCCAACATCCCCCTAAGGTCTGACATAGATATATACCCTTAAATCTACCCCAAACCCTTCACGATTTCCCTCCAAATTACTATGAGTTCCTACCTATGTTCGACGGAGAATCGGGTATCATATATGTTGAAAATCACATTCAAGGGTTTGAGAATTTTATAGATTTATTTGAGATTGACCACGATGATGTGTGTATGAGAGTTTTCTCTCAATCCTTGAAAGGGGACACCAAACACTAGTTCAAACACTTACACCCAGAAACCATCATCTCATGGGTGGAATTGAAGAAGGTTTTTTTTTAATTTTGGGGAAAGGAGAAATCCTTAGAGCTGCAACTCATTGAGTTTTACGCCTTGAAAAGATGCAGCAATGAATCTATTCCTGTATTCAGTAGAAATTTCTCTAGCGTCTATTATAATTTGTCCAAAGAAATTCAACCCTCTGAAGCTGCTGCCATGCTTCATTATGCAACTGCTCTTCATCCAGATTTTTCTTTCCTCCTGATGGAAACAAGACCTGGGTCCTTATAACAAATGTTTAGTGATGCTCAGGATATTCAACACAACATCCAAGCATGTAAACAAACCCAAAATGAGGGGTTGAATGTTCAAGGACATGAAAGTGAATATGAACAGAAAATAGTTGATTGGAATCTTGAGCATAGAATTGACAATATCATAGGTCCTCTTGAAGTTTCCAACGCTAATGATTTTGCAAAAAATTGCATGCCACTTGTTGAAAGAGGAGGTGTTGATCCATCCCATGATGAGCAGAGGACTGATCGTTTTATGTATTCATTTGTAGATAGTCAAGAATATGAGTGTGAAAATCATCTTGTTGAAGAACAGGTTGATGTTGTAAGTTTGTTCTTGTTAGATGACATGGCATATGTTAATGATTTGCCTATATATGATGAATATGATGATTACGATGTTGACCCCCTGGAACAATCAACCACATGTTCTCTATCATAAAATGTTCCTTTTTAGAATTATAATGAAAGAAATCATGTTGCATATCACAATTACAAAGAAGAAATTATTGAATCAGCTGAAGGGAATTCCTTACCTCTATGCTTTTCTTCTTTCAAATTGCTAAAAGAAACTCCTAAAATCATCATCGAAGAAAAAGAATATGTGCTTATGCAAAGCCACGCTAGATCAATGGAGCATAATGACAAGATGTCACAACATTATTTTCATGCGCTTGAAGACCCTATTGCTTGCACTGAAATACAATCATATGTTGGAAATGAAATTGAAGACGGTTTCAAATCAGGTAGGACAACCCTACCATTATGTTTTGCTTCTTTCAAATTATTGAAGAAAAATATTTGCAGTATCTCAGGACAGGGATCCTCCAAGCATGAATGGAGTGGTGATGATAATTCTATGGACAATCGCATAAAGGGTCATATCAGCTCAAATTTGCAGTCTATGTTCAGCTATCATCCTGAAAAGGAAGAAGAAGTTGCTCCAAAAAGTATTGTTCAAGGTCATTTTCTCCATCCTGAAATCAGTATGGATTCTCAACGTGAAAAGGTGTTTCATAGTATTTTCTCTTCCCTTGAGAATGACATCATGGTTAAATTTTTAAGCAACATAGACATGGATGAAGATTCTAAAATTGCATCTATGGAAGTTTCCAGCAATAAAGAAACAAATGGCATAGATCAAGCAGTGTATGCCATTTGTCCATCAGAAACACATAAAGATAATGAAGAGGCAATGGTTTTATTCAAGTCATTTGAAAATTAGGGTTTTGAAAATCCATCCACTGGAGCTCTAAACTGTGAAGTAGTACATGAGCAGGAACTTATTTCTATTTATTCACTGGAAAGTCGAACTGGTTGTCCTCAAACAAATTTCCAGAAATTTAATGAAACCACATCAAAGTTGTTTGATGAACAAGAGGATAGCCTTGGTGCATATTATATGGCTGTCATATTTGAATATGTTCAAGAATATATGAATATTTTTGTTGATATGCATGGCCAAGAAGACAAACCTATCATCGCCATTTCATTCGAAGATGTTCTTAGAACAGAATAAATAGAGCAAAAAAAACTAACACTGATGAAAGATACTTGCCTTTCCGTTTTTGCTCATCAGGGAGAAAATATTTTTCATGATTTTCAAGATCCGATGGCCATCCTATTATAGTTTTCAGTGAAGGATGAATTTTCTTCATTCATAAGCTTAGATTTTGGATTCAATTTGTTTTTTCAGTCGCCATCCTTTATGTTTTTCTACCATCTTGAGAAAAATGTGAACAAAGGAAAATCAGGAAGCCAATTGCTTGATTGGCTACATTGGCACTTTAGCATCACTTGAGCGAGTGGTCATCCCAGTAGTTTTAGGGTAGGTAGGGATGTGAAAATAAGCTTGTCGGTCAAGAATTTTCCAGTTTGAGTTTTCTAGCACTAGATACAGTCAGTTTTCAATAATGCACTCGGACATCCCCCATACAGTTGGAAGCAGTGCACAGAGCTTGGTAGGATTAGGACACACAGATGTTTTGGGGAACATCCCCATGGATCAGGTACCGAGTCTACGAGTTCTTTGCTACCTCGCTTGGAGGATAGCATCCCCAGTTGGAGCCAATGTTATCACGCTAACATTTTTTATCGATATCTAAAAACTTCTGAAGTTTAGCAAGACACTATACAACAGTAGAGGCGTGATAGTTCAGGGCGCTCAGCTATATTCCATGGAGTATGAACGAATGTAGCAGAAGTGGTAAGGGATTATCATGGTGGGCCTTCGATCTTGAAGAATCTCATATCTACGGTCGAAGCCTGCATCGAACAAACAAATAGCATGAAACTTAACATCGCAAAGGTGAACTGGGGAAAACTACTCTGGTTTCGACGGGGGATGCGTGGCGCTCTTACACATGCATCGGGGGAGATAGTGGATTGCCTGAAACCACTTTTCCTATGGCCCTGATGTCACATGGTTCAAAACGTCATGTCGATAGCTAATGGGGAGGATGGCAGTTGGTCATATCACATCACATCACCGGTCCAGGTACTTTCTCGGATGACGTACCAAAAGGATGCCGCCACATAACTAACTCGAAGCTCATCATTCAAAGTGGATTGATGAAGTGTGGCACACCAAGGTACTATGATAGTAATTCATGAGCAAAGTACACAAACCATCAAATCTCAGATATGAATCATTTTATCCTATTCTAGGAAATTGTCATCTTATGCGTAAGAAAAACAAGCTCGGCCTGTGTTCTTGAATTCTGTAAACTCAAAGGGTGGCCAAATCAAGGTCTCTGTGAAGTCCATAAGGCATGGATAATACCCGTCAAATTGTGTCTGGCATGACTGGATTCTCAACTAAGGTACCAGGCAGGTCAATAAGTAAGAATGAAAGATGGGTCTTGCAGATGTTGGCGACTAAATTTCATACCGAACCTGAAACTGAGACAGAGTCGGGAGTAAAATTAAACCCCTTTATGAGGGATCTTGTCATAAATGAACACGCATACAACACCTTCCACCCAGCCACAAATAAAAAGAGGACAAAAAGGAGGAAATCAGAGGCCAAAACCGAGATGATAGAGAGCATCGAGGAAAATTTCGATTGTTGGAGTACCCTGGAGGAGGAACTCACCAAGATGAGGTGAATCCTCGAGTAAACTTTTGGTGTGTTTCAGTTAGTTTTGGACAGATGTCAGATTAAGAGAAGGGATTCCTGATATGACAGACCAATTACTAACGATCCCTTTAAATAATACCAATGTTCCTCCTTTTTGTAACTTGTATCTGTTTTTAGAATTATGAGGAAGTCGGAACATTTTAAATTCCATATGAAATTCCTCTATATATGCTTGGCCTCACGAGTATAGAAGCATGGAGAAAAGAGGAGCTTGCCCTCTGTGCAGGAAAACTTTATAAATCTCTGGGGTTTGAATGAATACATGGGTGTAGAGGCAGATTTTGGGACTTTTTATGAAAAGATTCTAATTGGTGGTGTTATGAGTCTCGTTTTCTCTCATAGTGTGTGATTCTTATTATTCTATATTTTCATTTTTCTTTCTTTTGTCCGAATTAAGAAACTATTATTCAATGCTTTCGTCTTGGCGATTTAGACTATGTTCATCTCTTCTAAACCATTTCATAATTCATTACTATAATGCTCTGATAATAGTTGTGTGTTTCTTTTCTTCTGATACCATCTAAAATTTTCAAGCATAAACTCAGAAGTCACTTCCCATTTATCCTTTTCCTCTTGATTGTTTTCATGATTTGGAAATGCATCCTACATTCTTGACCCCATAGCCCAAAGGTCATCTTCATCTCTTCAACAACTTTATTAAAACCCCAAAACAAACCAATTCTAGCCACCGATTTCCATAGATGTATCAAGTGACACGAGAGAGCCCTCTCTGAGTTGAGCAGGCTAGTGCCTCAGCTCTAAAACTGGTTGAAACAGTTACCTCTGTCATATGTCTATTCAGCCGGACAGAATTTACAGTTTTCTAACATACACATATGTTTTATTTTATTGCTCCACGATCCTATTTTTCTAACAACTGGTATTAGAGTGAAAGGTAACTTGTAGGAAAAGAGGGTTCCTCGTTCGAGTGGGAGCAATGGCGGAACATGGAAATTTTAGGGTCGATAAATTTAACTTCCAAAACTACTAGTTATGGAAGATGCAGATGGAAGATTATTATATCAGAAGGATCTATTCCTACCATTGGGAGGAATAGAAAAGAAGGCGACAACCATGAAGGATGAAGAATGGGAGGTTCTTGACAAAAAGGCACTAGGAACAATACAGTTGAGCTTGGCAGCATCGGTGGCTTTCAATATTTAAAAAGAAAATATAACGAAGGAGTTGATCGACGCATTAGCTAAACTGTATGAAAAACCCTTGGCGTCCAATGAGGTATTTCTAATGAAGTGATTATTTAATACAAAGATGTCAGAAGGTGGGTCTGTTGCAGATCATTTAAATGAATTTAATACGGTTACTAATCAGCTAAGTTGTGTAAAAGTGGACTTTGATGATGAGGTCAGGGATATTATAATCCTGTTCTCATTACCAGAAAGTTGGAATGTCTTGGTCATGGTTGTAAGTAACTCTGTCTCTGGTTCAAACACTCTTAAATTTTATGATGTTGTTGGTGTTATCCTTTGTGAGGAAATGCGACGGAAAAGCGTAGGTGAGACATCAGGTAATGTGTTAAACATGAAGAACAAGGGAAGACAAAAGGATAGATGAAAGGGCTCAGGGAACCACGAAAATTCTAGGAAGGGCATATCCAAACACATATTGGAAAAGATAAAGTGTTGGAATTGTAGGAAGAAAGGACATATGAAGAAAGATTTCAAAGCTCCAAAGAAAAAAAGAGATGGACAACAAGAGAAAAATCAAGAAGCAAATGTAACAGGTGATGTGTTACAAGATGCTTTGATTATTTATGTAGATAATATTTATGAATCTTGGGTAGTAGATTAAGGGGCTTCATTTCATGCTACACCCCATAAGAAAACAATTTTAGATTATGTTCAATGTGATTTTGGACAGGTTCATTTGGGTGATGATGCAACATGCAAAATTGTTGGAAACTAATGGTACACACAAAGAAAAAGAATGGAAACCAATGGTTGTTGAAAGAGGTAAGACATGTTCCGGATCTAAGGAAGATTCTAATTTCAACAGGTTAGTTGGAAAGTGAAGGATGTATATCCATATTTATATATAAGGCATGTAAGGTCATCAAAGGATCACTGGTGACAGCAAAAGGAGAGAAGGTAGGTACATTGTATTTATGTATTGGTAATACTAACTCTTCTATGTCTTTATATTCTACAGGAGTGGATAAAACATTGTGGCATCATAGGCTTGGACAAACGAGTGAGAAAGGGATGCAGATACTTCACAAAATAAATTTGTTGTCATATCTTAAACAAATTGATTTGGATTTTTGTGAGCATTGTGTTTATGGAAAACAGAAGAGAGTCAGATTTCTCAGAGTTGGAAAAGAAAAGAAGAGTGAAATGTTAGAGCTTGCGCATACATATGTATGGGGACCACTTCAAGTATCATATCTTGGTGGATCTCATTATTATCTTACTTTTATTTATGATGCAACTAGAAAAACTTGGGTTTATTGCATTCGACAAAAATCAAATGTTTTTTATACGTTTAATAAATAGAAAGATTTGGTTGAGAATGAGACAGGAAAAAGGTTGAAGTGTCTCAGATCAGACAATGGAGATGAATATTGTAGCAAGGAGTTTGATTATTACTATTCATACCATGGGATTCCTAGAGAGAAAATTGTTCTAGGAACACCACAATAAAATGGTGTGTCACAAAGAATGAACAGAACAATCATGGAGTGTGCAAGGAGTATGAGATTGCATTCTAGGTTGTCCTTACAATTTTGGGTATATGTTGTAAATATTATTTTTTACTTAATAAACAGAGGACCTTCAAGCTCTTTGGATGGTGGAATACCATAGGAGGCATGGACAAGTAAAAATGTAAACTATTCTTTTTTTAAGACTTTCAGTTGTGAATCATTTGTCCATATTGATAAAGAAAATAGAACAAATCTTGAGGCAAAATCCAAGAAGTGTAACTTTATTGGATATGGTATTAATGATTTTGGTTATCGTTTATGGGATTATGAAAATCAAAAAATCATTAAAAATAGAGATTTCGTATTCAATTAGAAGGTCATGTAGAAAGATCAGTTGCAGGGAAAGAAACAGGAAAAAGAAAAACCATAATACATAGTGCTTGATGAGATCACTGAAAAATAAATTCCAAAGGTACCAGAAAATCAAAATGTACAACAACAGGAGAAACATGTACCTCAAACTCCTGCAAGTGTTGTTAGAATATATACCAGGTTAAGTAGACCCCATGAACGATACTCTTCTTCATTGTATTATTGATTGTTGATTGATTCTGGTGAACAAGAAAGTTATGAAGAGGCAATGCAGGTAGAAACTAAAAATAAGTGGGAGCAAGGCATGAAAGAGGTAATTGAATCCTTGGTAAATAACCAGACTTGGGACTTGGTTCAATTTCCTGCAGGAAAATGAGCATTGTAGAATAAATGGGTTTACAAGTTGAAGGAAGAGGATGGAGGAAAAAAAAGGTACAAGGCTACACTTGTTGTAAGGGGGTTTGCAAAAAAGAAAGGTATAGATTTTGATGAAATATTTTCTCATGTTGTTAAGATGACTTCAATTAGGACTATTTTAAGTCTTGTGGCGGTAACAGATTTGCATCTTGAACAGTTAGATGTGAAAATAGCTTTTCTCCATGGGGATTTAGAGGAAGGGATTTACATGCAGCAACCACATGGGTATGAGGTCAAAGGGAAGGAAAATTTGATATGCAAGTTGAAGAAGAGTTGGTATGGCCTAAAGAAAGCTCCAAGGTAGTGGTATTTGAAGTTTGATAGGTTTATGACAAAACAAGGTTATAGTAGATGTCATTATGATCATTGTGCTTATTTTAAAAGGCTAGAAAATGGAAGCTATATTATCTTGCTATTGTATGTAGATGACATGCTTGTTGCAGGGTCTAATATGAAATATATAAATGTTCTCAAGAAGAAATTAGCTAATTCATTTGCGATGAAGGATTTGGGTGATACAAAGAAAATACTTGGTATGAGAATAACAAGAGACGAGAAAAATCGCAAATTGATATTGTCTCAAGGTGAGTACATAGAGAAGGTGTTGAAGAGGTTTAGAATGTAGAATGCAAAACCAGTTAGTACACCTTTGGCCAGCCATTTCAAATTAACCAAAAAAATGTGTCAAAAGACACAGGGGGAGATAGAATACATGTCTAGAGTCCCTTATTCATCAGCATTTGGCAGCTTGATGTATGTGATGGTTTGCACAAGACCAGATATTTCACATGTAGTGGGAGTTGTGAATAGGTATATGAACAATCCAGGTAAAGAACATTGGGAGGAAGTAAAGTGGATTCTTAGGTATTTGAGAGGTACTACTACTCATGCATTATGTTTTGGAGGTTCAGACAGTGTTCTATAGGGACATGTTGATTCAGATATGGCAGGTGATAAAGATAGTAGGAGGAGCACCACAGGGTATGTTTTTACTGTAGGTGGAACAACAGTAAGTTGGATTTCGAAACTGAAAAAGGTTGTTTCACTTTCAACAATAGAGGCTAAGTATGTTGTTTCTACAGAAGCTAGTAAAGAGATTATTTGGTTACAAAGGTTTATGTAGGAATTGGGAAAGAAGCAAGAGAATAGCAGGTTGTACTGTGACAATGAGAGTGCCATTCATATTTCAAAGAACTCATCCTTCCATTCAAAGAATAAGAATATACATCTCAGGTACCAGTTCATACGATCCGTCTTGGAAGATGGACATTTGATGTTGGAAAAGATACATACTAGCTAGAATCCTACAAACATGTTAACAAAGGGAGTAGCCAGGGAGAAACTGAGTTCTTGATCAATTTCAGTTGGCCTTCAAGCATGAAGGTGAAGATGAGAAATTTTCCAAGTCCAAGGTGGAGTATAGTCCAACAAGTACAGCGGCAATGGATTTGTTGTGATCAGACTCCAAGTGGGAGATTGTTGGTTGTNCCCCCCCCCCTTGGCATGGGATTCTGGGGCAGCGCCCTTGAAGCGAAATTTTGGGAAAAACTGCCTTGTAAAATATTGTAATGTTGTAATCAATCTGGACCGTTCATTATAAGGTCGCAGATATGATGGTAGAATTTATTTTAGGACTTTTTTTCCTATAAGGAAACCCTCTCTTATGAGGGAATTGTATTGTGGTTGTGTATTATCATGAATATTGTATTCTGGGAGAGGATATTGTGATAGAAAGATAGAGGAAGTTACAGTGGGTGTGGTGTAGGTTGTATCCGTTCATTTTGATGGATAATAATAAAAAGGAAGGACCTAGAAATTTCTCTGGTGGACATAGCCCACACTGGGTGAACCATGTATATATGTGTCTCTATTGTATTGTGTATATTTTATGTTTTATTTCCACATTTGTTTTATTTTATTGCTCCGTGATCCTGTTTTTGTAACACCGTCTTGCATAAGCTATGTCTAGAATGAATCTAGCCTTATTTTTCGCCTTAAAAAATCTCTTTGTGGTCTTAAGCAAGATCCCCGAGCTTGTTATCCAAAATGGATTTCTTTCTTATTGACACTATATTTTCTAGATGCCATTTTGATCCTAATGTCTATACCAAGAAAGTAGGAAGCCATCTCATAATCCTTTCCCTTTATGTTGATGACCTTATCCTTACTGGAAGTGACTCAAAACTTTTAAAACATGTGAAAACCAGCCTTAAGAAAAAATTTGAAATAACAGGATTAGGATTTTTGCACTATTTCCTTGGCCTACAAATTTTTCAAACCAATTAAGGAATTTTTATTTCCCAGTCTAAGTATGATCGTGACCTTCTTCGTCGCTTTCAAGCTTGCTTCCACCTATACTTCTCCTGAAGTTGATGCCACCTTATACAGTCAGTTACTTGGTAGCCTCTTATACTTGACTCATACATGTCCTAATATTTTCTTTGTTGTTGGTATTGTTTCCCAGCATATGAAAACACCCCATGAAAGCCATTGGAAGGAAGCTAAAAGGATACTTCGGTATGTCTCGAGTACAGTTCAATTCGGGATACATTACAGTTCAGAGGGACTCCTTTATTCATTGGTTTCACTGATTCGGATTGGGCTAGTTGACCCTAATGATCAGAATTCTACTGCAGGTTATTTTTTCAACCTTGGTTCAGGACCTGTCACTTGGGCTTGTAAGAAACAATAGGCTATTTCACTTTCTTCAGCAGAAGCGGAGTACCGAGAAGTGGTAAATTCAAATCAAGAAGCCTTGTGGCTTCAACAGATCATTTCAGAGTTTGTTTTCTAGCAGCAGCATCCGACCAACCTTTCTTGCAACAATCAGAGTGTCATCAAGCTTTCCAAATACCCATTTCAACATCAGCACAACAAACACATCAAGCTACACATGCACTTCATTAGAAAGCTCATTCATGTTCAATTTATTGAAGTTCTCTTTGTTGGATTATTGAGAGGGGAGGTGAATTAGTAATAGTGTAATTATAATCCTTTTTCTTCAAATGTTATATCAATGTAGAATTATTATCCAATAATGAGCAGTAAGAAATAAAAAATCACACACATACACAGTACACCATTGTTTTACGTTGAAACCCAAATCGGGAGAAAACCACAGAATGTTTTTTTCTTATAAGTCTTGAAGAATTACATTCATTGGAAGCACTAACTTCCTTTGCTTTCCAACTGCAACTGGAAGGAGGCTCCAACCCCCTAGTTTCTTAGGATACAACCTGAGGGAAGCTCCAACGCCCCAATTCTCTAGCTACAACCAGAAGGAGGCTATAACCCCCTATGTTCTCCGGCTACAACCACCTGTCCTTGCCCCGTCTTGCCACCCTGAAGTATAAGTAGAATGATGGAACCACTGTCACACTATCATTGTGAGATATACCACTGTAAACCTGTACCAATAAATCTGAACCATTCATCAACCATCCATCAACTTGTAATCAACCTATACCATAAACAAGTGCATCAACCATGCACCAACCTGTACCAAACAACCTGTAATCAACCTGTACCATAAACAAGTGCATCCAACCATGTACCAATTATGTACCAATCATGTGTCAACTACTCATCAACTATGACTCATCAATATGTACCAACATCATCAACTATACACCTCAA
>SNQJ01S0001200.1:65079-85130 GCA_010110895.2 Picea sitchensis
ATTTACCTTTTAAAATCTCTTAAACCACTTTGACTACTTTGACCTTTTGGGGCTTCTAGACGGCATATGAGGGTCCTCCAACTTCCTAAGGACATAACTCTCAAACTGTGAGGAGTTATGTGACATTCCACATACCACCAGAAATGGAATGACATTTAATATCCATATAGAATAGTATTACCTTCAAATATATCAAAAATCATATCGTTATCCATCAAGCAAACTCGGGTCCATTACCCAAACCTGGGTTCTCCAACTTCACATGGTCATAACTCTCTAACCGTGAGGAGTTATGTGACGTTATACATACCATTGGAAATGGAATGACAAGCACTATCCATATAGGATAGTTTCCCTGACAAATGAAATATCTGTCATCTCATTATTCCACAATTAAGCATGGTTCTCTTACTCTACAAAGCGTCTTCCCGTGAGTGCTTTCACCATAAGGGGACCACTTTGGAGTTCATCCATATTTACTTCTTATCAACCATGAAAAATAAATAATGAGTCATATTTACATCAAACAATATTGGTTCCATTACCCAAACCTTTGTGCTATGGGGCTTTCTTCAAGGGTTGACATCAATGACAACCAACCTTAATCAACACTCTTTTTCCCTACAAACGATCAAGTTGTAGACATTTTCACAAAATATCTTATAGAAGTGAATTTTTCCAAACTTTGATCTATATTAGGAGTTCATGAAGTTGTAATTAAGGAGGGGTAGGCTCTAATGCCTCCTTCCTTCTCCTATTGTGTCACTATTGTAAATCCTTCAATCCTATCCCAAGTTGTCCTTAAGGGGGCATGTTAGGATATTTAGACACTTAGGAGTTAGTTAAGATCTACTTGGTCTAATGTGTCGTTAGGTAAAAGTGTGTTTCTTTAGTATGCATTAGTATGCATTTGTAGTTAGGAAAGATGACGGTCAAGATATGTTACCGATATAGAGTGATCTGACGGTTCATATTATCCTCGATCTTAACAGCTACATTGATTCGTGGTTTAAGACCTAATTGGTCCATGATCTCTATTTAAAAATCATGGAGGGTCATTTGTCGATGATCGATTATGAGAAACTCTCTTGTAAAATCTCTCTTTAATCTTTTTCCTTTGCATTAATAAATTCCTCCAAGTGGTCGCATTGGTTGGGGCTATGGATGTTTCCCTGTAGGGGTTTTACAACATCAAAACATCGGTGCATTGATCTTTGATCTAGTTGTGTGAGTGGTTACCGAAGGTGTTTTTCCTCTGTTGGAATACATGTGTTGTTGAAAAAAAACTAGGTCCTATCATCCATATGCAAACAGAGTTACCTCTTTTATATGAATAAGGAAGGCTAATTTTAATTCCTAAAGGCATCCTCGAAGTACAAACCAAATTCCTACATTCTAGAAGAATTAATGAGTATTTTATCAAATGGAAAAACCTACCTAAAGATGAAGCTACTTGCGAAGATGAGGTGTTTATATCTACACATTCATCCTTACCCATGCTTCAAGGGTGAATCTCTTTGAGGAGGGATGACTTGTAATATATATTTTATATATATTACGTTTAAACTAATTAAAATGTAAAGTCACGCTCTTTTGCATAAAGAGACATGACTTTACCCAATTACGTGTATATATAACTCATTTTATATACCAAATATATCATCGAATAAAGAAAATTATATGTTATAAATACATGTATTGTTGTATTTGGCTTTCATCTTCCACCATCTCACATCGTGCTAGATTTCCATGAAATGGGTGATATACTCCCCCCTTAATTCTTCTTTGGCTACATGGGTCAAAGAGACTCTACAACATAAACTTAATAACACTAATCATTAATTTAGGAAGTGTTTCAATACATTTTTAGAGTTCTTTGGATAGAAGTAACATTTAATATCAAGAATGACTTTACATCAATTATAACTAGATCAAAGATGATGAATCAATAGTAATAAATCATATTATAGGATATGAGAATCAACACATTCAGGGTAGAGATTTAAGTACCATAATTACACCAAAGCACATCAATTAGAAGCAACGTATTAGATCAAATTGAAATGGCTATTAATTTATTATTTATCAATGATTGAAGTGTACAAAGGGAATTTTGGTAGTGATAGAAGGAAAAATAGATGAGAAAGATGAGAAAAAAAGGATAATTTCATGGTTCATCGTGGTGCTCATCTTCTAGAATCGTAGGGAAAGCTCCATTCTCAATGATCAAGTGTGTTTTAGATCTATTAATTTCCTCTTCTTTCAACAATAGCGATATGTATTATAGACAAGTGTAGGTTTCAAGGTAGATGGTTATTTTTCAGCTTGTGCTCCTCATTCTCTTTTCCTAGCTCCAAGACTTGTAGCACCAAGCAAAGAGGAAAACCTTAGCGGGCTTTAATATATTATTTCTTGACACTAGATTCTATAACCAAGTTTTTTGAGGTGTTTCACTTCTTTCTCTTACCTTCTTGTGGTATGAATGGATTGTCTCAATGTATATTGTTCATCTCATGTGAGAATTACAGTGTCAAATCTTTATGATTAGTCTCTAGGCATTATAAAGTTGTTGGGTTATGTATTTTTTCTCTATTCCATGGTGAAAGTGATTTGGTGGCTCTTTGTATTATTCATAATGGGTGTGTTTCATTATTACTCATGAGGAGCCATGGTTGGGAGCAATAGGAAGAAGGAGATGACATAAGGGATGATCTAATAAATGTTCAGTGAAAACATGATCGACAAACTTTAAATTTTTTATAATTTCCAAAGGGGATGAGATTCACCAAACATCAAATAGACTTGAATTGATGACATGTGGACCCTTGGGGAGACACTAGCTAGATTCCCCTCATGAATCTCAAAATCATATAATGTGTGGACATGTCAAGGGGTAGTTGGTCCAATGTCTAATGTAAATGAACGACCATCATGTTGAAAATTGAAAGGTGAAGAAGGATGTCAGAGGATTTCCACATAAAATTTAAGAAATGAGCTTTATAAGCTAGCATTTCCACCTAGGTTTATAGTGCAGCCCAGTGAGACATGGATTGGTAGCTAGGAGGTTGATTTTTCTCCCTTACTCTCTAAAATACTGGATCAAAAACCACCAACATTCAAGGTTTAGTGTATCCATGAAGATGGTTTTACCCAACAATGGAATGTCATAAAAATCAATTGGATGACTTATTCAAGTTCAAATCTATAATTGTTCAGTGCAACCATTATGAAGGAAGCCTTGTTATATCTTCAAATAAGATGAATGTATTCAATTTTGTGATATTGAAGTATTGATGGTAATTTTGTAGTGAAGCCTTATAGGCCATGGTGACTATTGAATTGTGTTTCTACCTCATCATTCTAAATAAATATGATTTGGTTCTCATATCATGTCTATTTAAACAATTCAACCTCTCACTGGATGTTTAATTAGGCCTCTTAATTTTTTTGTAATTAGAACTCATCCATTGAATATGACTTTGTGACTTGCTTTCGTGAATAATATAATCCTCAACACTGCATACTTACAGTGTAGGTGGCTCATCCCTACATATGAACAACATGTACCCTAATGCTTCAAGATCACATAAGAAATCCTCCTTGCCATATTTCCCTAGGTGTTTTGTAAAGGAATAAGCTAATCTTTGCATATCATTTAATAAGAATTGGCTGCAATTTTAGGCATGATCAAAGTTCCACCATAATCCAATTTTTTTTTATTATTGCAACAATGCCCTAGGGATTTTGCATATATATAACAAAAATGTGTATTTTTGTATTAGAAAGGGTTGTGGCCCAATTGGTCGAAATTCCAGTACAAATATGTAAAACAAAGGTCCTACCCATTATCAAAATTTCAAGTCTAGATTCTAAATAGAAAACTTCTAGACTCCCTGACCAAGAACTAATTATTCTAATATGGATAGTATATATTCTCATACATATTGACCCAAAATAGGAAAAAAAATGCAATACATTCAATATTAATGAATATTTCAAGCGCTATCCCATGGAGAACTCCTTCTTTCACGTATAACTCCTTGGTTGAAATGTTCTCATTGCTTCATATTATATGAGAAGTTACAAGGTTCAAATATGCTACACCTTATTCCATATTCTTCTCCTCTTTGACCTCTTAAGACTCGAACAGAGTCACAACGCCAATTGAAGGAGAAGAATTGTGCAGAGGACTCCAACGGAAAGTTCAATTTTTTTGCAAAACCATCCACCCTAGTAGCTACCAAATTCCACTTTTCCTTCGTTGCTTCATTTGATGCTTCTTGAGATTGCATGAATTCCTATTGTTCTTTCTCCATCTCCATAAAGGTTTGAATTTGCACCCCAATTTCAATCACATGCCTAACAGTCTCCTCTACATCCACCACCAAAGTTTCCTTCCACATTTAATGCCCATCACTCCATTGTAAGGTCAGTTTGAGCACCTATCATTGAACCTCTGCTAGCCCTTTCTCAAATATACTCATATTTTTCTAGAGTTCTCATTTATTACAACAATGTGCCACACTAGGACCAAATAGTATATTTCCCAAAGAAACAAGCATGTCCTTTGAAATGAGAAAATTTCCCATCATAATGAGGATAGAGAATCAAGCTTGAACTGGCACAAAATGATGTGGGAAAGAAACAAAGTGATCTAGGAGGATCTAGAATGCTCAAAATTGATCTAGGAAGATATAAAATGCTCAACAAATGATCTTCTCGGATTCTCTTGAAAATGAATTCATTGCGTAGAACTCCGTGATAGATTTCCAACGGCACAAAAATTACCTCCAACGGAGTTTGTATGAAGAAGTTAGGGTTAGTCAAAGTTTGGTCAAACTAGGTAAAAATTCAAAGCACGAGTACCACGTGGTAGTTCCATAGGATACCATATGGCCTATTCATACAAGACATACAACTAGCATATGAAGTCATGGTGATGTGGTAGCACAACAGGCTTCCTTGTTTCACCTAGAAATGGCATTTTGGGGGGTCCATGTGGACCAATTAAAAAGTGCCACGTGTCACCCATACAGATGATGTGGAATTCATACAATGACATGGTAGGCACAAGTGGCAGGTGACTATATGTTGAGGTGGAGGATAGGTGGACTAGTGAAAGCATGCCACGTGGACCAATTAGAGAGTGTCACGTGGCACTCTTCGATTGGCCAATAATGGCTAAAGGGAGAATCAAAATTTGTTGGAGGTCGAATGGAATAGAACCCGTGACCTATGGAGGAATATTCGAATATTCCTTAGTCTTAAACACAAGCCTCCTACCAATACGCCATGCATTTTAGTTGTTGTAACTAACATTAAATAGTATATTTATATTAAAACCAATTTTGCCCAAGATTTTGGTTGGTGGTTTGGCCGACCTAGGCCTATTTAATGGGAATGAGAACGAATGTTTGGGACATGGAAATGTGTGCCAAATAGAGGATCTGCATATAATTTCATGCCAAGTTCATAATTTTTCCTCGTTTTGTGTGCAAGAGGTGTCCCTCTTTTAGGTTTGTCTCATTTTGTGTGCCATTGAGTTCTTTGAGGGAAGTATAGGGTGTTTATACTCATTTTTCTCATAATTTTGAGAGGAATCTAATGGAGATGTCTATTTTATGTAAAAGTATTGTTTATAATTCTTAGTTCAATTTGTCATGTATGAGACAGATAGTCTCGTTATGCATGCAAAACGGGGTCTTTAAGCACCGGTTCAGAACATAGTCAAGTTTATACTCATTTTTCTCATAATTTCATGAGGAATTCAGTAATGACCTATGTTTCTAGGATTGAGTAGCAGAATTGAAAAGTGACATCAAATTTGGCATTGTAATCCCATTTATTGTAATTTTTGGCATTTTGAGAATTAATAAGAGCGGTATATTTCTCTCCATTTTGGCACATATTATTTCCACAAATCATATTCATTAGTTAATGAAGTTTATGGATAAATAAGTGTTTTCACAAGATATTTTCAAATAGTCAATTCGATCTTCAATTTCTTGAATCTGGTTCGATGTTTATGTCTATTTATGAACTAATTGACATCTAAGGATTTTTTGGCTGAATTGGTATCAGAGTTTGTTGATATTTTAAATCCAGTTGGTATTAGAGTTAGTTTTGACATGTATTTACAGGTGAATGCTTACGAGGTCCAAATATAAGTGAGGTGAAGGAAATCTTGCAAGTTATAATCTTGAAATTGGTTCAAGGAGCTTCACTCAAAGAAAATAAATGGAGCATCAAGATTTTATTTCTAAGGATGATAAGGAATTTCGAAGAATGTTCCTTGAGATGACAGCCATGGTAAAGGAATTTTGGGAAGACCTAGAAAGACAAAGAGGAACTCCTCATCAAAATGAGGGTGGTCCATTGAGAACATCAGTTAAAGAAGGAGGATAAGGTGAATAACATTAAGATCCTCCTTCATCCCCATCATCATCATCGTCCTCCTCATCATCATCATATTCTTCTAATGGAAGTGAACATTCTTCTCATAAGAGGAAGAAACATTCTAAGAAGTCTTCTCATTCTCATGATTTGACTTTGTTAAAGCTAGATGTAAAGTTTGAGTTTCCTACTTATGATGGAGAGTTGAATGCAGAGAAGTTGGATAATTGGGTCAAATAGATTGAAGTGTATTGCAGGGTACAAAAAATCATAAATGACACTTCAAGGATACAGTTGGCTACTCTTCGCCTGAGCAACACAGCTTTGATATGGTGGGAGAGTCAGACACAAGTTGATCTTATTCAACATGGTAAAATAATTTCTTCCTTGATTGAATTTGTTGTTACATTAAGAAAACAATTTTATCCATTATCTTATATGAAGACATCAATTATTGCTTGGAAACATTTACAACAAGGAAAAGGGGAAAATGTTCAAGCTTATACACAGGAATTTAAGAGGAAGGAATTATCTTTGGGAATTCCATTACATACTCTTGAAACTCTTCTAAAGTATATTGGTGGTATGCACACATGTCTTTGACATACCTTATTGATGTTTAATCCTACTAATCTTGACGAATCATCAGTACAAGCTACTCATCTTGAAGCCAGCAAAGGAAAATATGTTGAGGATATGTCAGGGAAGCCACATGAATTCAAGGAGCAGTTGAAGGAAAAAGGGAAGAGTAATAAGATGGTTATAGTGAAGAAGGATGAAGAGAAGAATCCTACATGTTCTCACTGTGAGAAGAAAGGAAATGAAGAGAAACATTGTTGGAAGTTGCATCCAGAATTGAAGCCAAAGTGGGCTCAGCCTAGGAAGGGTAAAGAGAAGACCAAAACCATAGTTCAAGATCTTGGATCAGATTTTGAGGATGAAACTAAGGTTACAGTTATGGGCATCAAAGGTAAATCTTTTGTTGCAAGTTTCAGTTCACATACTTCTTCTGCAAATTCTAATGGAATTCCTTATGTAAGGAAAATAAATGACTTGTTTCATTTACGATTGATCTAAATATCCTTAGATGTAAAAATAACTCATAAATTGCACATAAACATCCAACGAGAAATGGCAAATAAATATCGCTTGACTATTTGCAAAATCACACATGAATATGCTTACTTGTCCATAAAATTCAATAATATTGATGATTAACTTGACGAATAATGAAATAATACAACAAAAAATAAAAGAACTCAAATTAGATATATGGATGAAATATATCTCTTCATCTTTAAAGTCCCCTTCTAGATAACAAGATTGTTCTTCATCGTCTCAAAATACCAAATTACATTACAATATAGCGCACAAAAAGACAATTTTTAAGACACTCTAAATATCCGTTGCTCAAATGCATAAATGGAGTTTACCATTGAATTCCTTGTGACATTCTAAGAAACATGAGTATAAAGTCAGCCAAATTCTGAACAGGGATCGAAAAATCCCTTTTTACACGTATAATCAAACTATGGGTCTAATACATGAAAAAATGAGATAAGACTTTTACAAATGACCTTTGATCACAAAATAGACTTCAAATTCATGATCCTTGTGGAAAAATAAATCCAACGAGTATAAACTTGACTAGGTGTGGACAATATACCCTATGGCAAGTTTTTCCATACAACACATAATCTTAGCAAACTTGACACGTACTTCGAGACACATAAATGAACTATGAATAGAAATTTGTGCACCTCGGCATGTGTGCCTACCTTGGAATGTGTGTGTACAAGTCTTAGTATTCACGGCATTAAATAGGCCATGGGCTAAAACAAATTGTCGACAATTTATGAAACATAATTCCAAAATTGGTGGAATATTTGTTAAATTTGGGTTGTTGGTATATTGGTTAAAACCGTGGTGTGTTATCTCGGAGGTCCCGAGTTCAATCCTTCGCATGTGCTATTTTTTGGGTTATATATTATATACTATATACTATATAAATACACATGTATTGGTTAATTAGTTAGCCCCTCTGTGAATCTCTAGACTGTGGTCTCTTGCAATAACATACGGCCTTAAACTAGGGGTCGACTCCTTTTAAATCCCAAATGAAATATTTCAAAACTTTAAATAAAATGTTTGCAATAGGTATGCTAAGAACCATCTTGTGGCATGTTGGTATGGATGGATTTGTTAGGTCTTGGGAGGTTATGAAGGTCATGGGTTCGACCCCCATTGACCACATAACTTTTTAATAAAACATAGTGAGCATAGGTCAATGGGAGGCTTCCACGTGGAAACCTCTCATTGGCTCTCCAATGTCACTTGTCAACGGATGATTGGACCACTTGTCAACCTATAATTCGTCCACCTGGTGGTACAATCTTCCCATTCATATTCCAATAACCATGTGCCACATGCAACCCTTGCAGTGGTGACATGTGTCACCTCTTTTTCCCTTTGACCTTTGACTTTGCCTATTTGACCCAAACTTTGACTACTCATAACTTTTTCATACGAACTATGTTTGACATGCCATTTGTGTCGTTGGAAAGATGACGATGAGATCTACGCAATAATTTCCATTTCATGAACTTTTGCAATAGTCAAATTTTGATATTTTATGGACCCCTTGGGACCTATGTGAGCATTCTAGATGCTCTTGGACCTCTGTGAGCATTCCTTGGATCCTCTTGGATCACACCTCCCCACTGGAGGACTTTTGGACCTCCAAAAGTATGGATTATTCAAAAATCAAGTGAGAATTCTTTCTCCTCACTTGTCCAGTATCATCTATCCATCTTGCTTGGATAACGAGCACCTGACTCATCAATACCATAATGAAGACTAAAACGACATTGTTGACCAAGTTAGCCATTCCATTGAATTCACAAACTCCACCATTCATTGTTGCATTAGCCAACCATAATCCATTGATTAGTAATAAACTAAACAATAGAACTAAATATACATATGCAAAAGAGAATGAACCATCAACATATCTTCCCTTCTTAATAGGAACACCATTAACCAAAGACCATGTTCTTCTTTCAACCGTCAGTTGTATATATGGATGTTGGATACTAGCATTAGCTAGCATGTGCCCTATAGTGACAACTATCAAATTAATATGCATCCAATGAGCTCTCACAATGAACTCAATCACATCCTTGAAAATATGATACTTTTTATGTTCCCTATAGAAAATGGTCTTCCTATCATACAAGTCTGGACTTTGCAAAACCATCCCACAAATTTCAAGTGGAACCATCTCTAACTCTACCTCATCAATTAAAATGGATGTGATCACAAATCATAACTTGCATTGTTTAGTTACATGTACCTGAGAATTATCACAAATCCAACCCAAAGGATACGATCTCGGATGAGGGCTAGTTTCCAATCCCAACTTCTGAACAACTTGCTCTGAAATTAAATTCACTTGCGATCCACTATCAACAAGTGTATAAATCTTAGTGTTCTTTGAGATAACTCGTAAATGAAACAATTCTTTTATTTTCCTTCCATCAAGGATCACTTTAGACTTTGCAGAAGAAGTACGCGAACTAAAACTTGCAACTAAAGATTTACCTTTGATTCACATAGTTGTAACCTTGGTTTCATCCTCAGAATCTGATCCAAGATCCTGAACTATGGGTGTGACCTGCTTATTACCCTTTCTAGGTTGAGCCCACCTTAGCTTCAATTATGGATGCAACTTCCAACGATCATTATCATCATATCATTTCTTCTCGCAATGAGAACATGTAGGTTTCTTCTCTTCATCCTTCTTCATTGTAGTTGTCTTCTTACTCTTCCCTTTTCCCTTCAACTACTCTTTGAATTCATGTGGCTCCTATGACACATCTTGAACAACATGTTTTCCTTTGTTGGCTTCAAGATGTGTAGCTTGTATTGATACTTCATAAATATTAGTAGGATTAAACATCAATATAGTATGGTGAATATATGAGTGCATACCACCAACATACTTTAGAAGAGTCTCAGGAGTATGTAATGGAATTCCCAAAGATAATTCCTTCCTCTTAAATTCCTTTGTATAAGCTTGAACATTTTTCCATTTTCTTTGTCTCATGTGTTTCCAAGCAATCATTGATGTTTGCATATAAGCTAATGGATAAAATTGCTTTCTTAATGTAGCAGTAAATTCACTCCGGGAAGAGATGATTTTACCATGTTGAATAAGATCAACTTGTGTCCGACCCTCCCACCATATCAAGGCTATGTCACTTAGGCGAAGAGTAGCCAACTGTATCCTTGAAGTATCATGTATGATTTTTTGTACCCTACAATACGCTTCAATGTGTTTGACCCAATTATCCAACTTCTTTGCATTCAACTCTCCATCATAAGTAGGCAAATCAAACGTTACATCTAGCTTTAACAAAGGAAAATCATGAGAACGAGAAGACTTCTTAGAGCGCTTCTTCCTCTTATGAGAAGAATGTTCATTTTCATTGGAATAAGATGATGATGATGATGGTGATGATGATGATGGTGATGATGATGGTGATGATGATGATGGGGATGGGGATGGTGATGATGATGATGGGGATGAAGGAGACCCTGGAGGCTCTTCACCTTCTCCTCCTCCTTCAGATGCTTCATTTTTTAACATTGTTTCAACTCGACCACCTTCATTTTGATGAGGAATTGCTCTTCTTATTTCTAGGTTTTCCCACAATTCCTCAATCATATTTTCCATCTCAAGGAACACCCTTCGAAATTATTTATCAGCCTCAGAAAGAACATCTTCATACTCCATTTATTTCCTTTGAAATAGACATTCAATCTCAGGATTAAAAACTTCAAGTGTTCCTTCACTGTAGATTTTAACCTTGTACAATATTTACTACAAACAAATACTAAGTAAAAGAACAGAAAACATACAATGGAAAATACAAAAATTACACAGATATTTTTCCCCTGAAAACCCAAACCGGGAAAACCAACATATTCTATATTCATTCATAGTGATGCGTTGTTTACAATAGAATATACATATAGGAGCCAACGGCATCCAAAACCCTAACCCAATGACCTAGATTAGTCAACAACCCTAATTCCTTACCCGAAAATAGAAAACCATCGGAAAAAACCATGTGCCGAAAAATTGCTCAACAATGGACATGAAAATCGAGGCAACATGAAAAACGAGGCAAAAAATGCGACACATTTCCTAAGGAAAAAATTTTCTCAAACCCCCCTGTGTGCCCAGCACAACGCAGACACTACTACTCATGCAAAGAATATAACACATACCCAACATTCACCTCTCTTAGAATTGGACCTCATAAGCATTCACTTGCAAATAAATGTCAAAACCAGCTCCAATACCAACTTGATCCAAAAATCCTTAGATGTAAAAATAACTCTTAAATTGCACATAAATAGTTGACCAGATTCAGTAAATGAATATTTCTTAACTATTTGCAAAATTACATGTGAATATGTTTAGTTGTCCATAAACTTCATCAATATTGATGAATAACTTCACGAATAATGAGATAATACAACAAAAAATAAAAGAACTCAAATTACATATATGGATGACATATATATCTTCATCTTCAAAGTCCCCTTCTAGATAAAAAGATTGTTCTTCATCATCTCAAAATACCAAATTACATTACAATATGGCGCATAAAATCTAGTTTTGAAGACACTCTAAAACTCCACTGCTTAAATGCGAAAATGGAGTTTACCATTGAATTCCTTGCAAAATTCTGAGAACAATGAGTATAAAGTCGGCCAAATTCTAAATAGGGGCCAAAAACTCCCTTTTTACATGTATAACAAGACTATGGGTCTCATACCTGACAAAACTGAGATAAGAATTTTACAAATAACCTTTAATCACACAACAGACTTCGAATTCATGATCCTTGTGGAAAAATGAATCTAATGAGTATAAACTTGCCTAGGTGTGGACAATATACCCTATGGAATCATTTTCCATGCAACACATAAACTTAATAAACTCGACATTCACTTCAAGACAAATAAATGCACTCTACATATAAATTTGTGCACCTAGACATGTGTTCCCACCTTGGCATGTGTGTGTACAAGTCTTGGGATTCATACCATTAAATAGGCCATGGGATAAAACTTCTCATCCGCAATTTATGCAACTTAATTCCAAAATTAATGGAATCTCCATTAAATGTGGGTTGTTGGTATATTGGTTAAAACCGTTGTGTGTTATCCTGGAGGTCCCTGGTTCAATCCTCTGCATCCACTATTTTTTGGGTTATATATTATATATATACTATATATTAAATACTATATACTATAAATATATACATGTATTGGTTAATTCGTTAGCCCCTCCGTGAATCTCTGGATTTTGGTCTCTTGCAATAACATACGACCTTAAACTAGGGGTCAAGGGCTAGGCCCTTGACTCGTTTTAAAACCTAAATGAAACATTACAAAACTTTAAATAACATATTCGCAATAGGTATGTTAAGAACCATCTTGTGGCATGTTGTTATGGAGGGATTTTTTAGGTATTGGGAGGTTATGGAGATCACGGGTTCGACCCTCGTCTACTCTATGACGTTTTAATAAAACTTAGCCAACATAGGCCAATGGTAGATTGCCATGTGGCAACCTCTCATTGGCTCTCCAATGCCACTTGTCAATAAATGATTGGACCAATTTTTAACCTGTAATTCATCCACCTGGTGGTACAATCTTCCTATTCATATTCCAATAACCATGTGTCATGTGTAACCCTTGTAGTGGTGACACGTGTCACCTATTTTTCCCTTTGACCTTTGACTTTGCCTATTTGACCCGAACTTTGACTACAAATAACTTTTGCATACAAACTTTGTTTGACGTGTCATTTGCGTCATTGGAAAGATGAAGATGAGCTCTACACAATAATGTCCCTTTCATGAACTTTTGAGATAGTCAAATTTTGATCTTTTATGGACCCCCTGGGACTTATGTGAGCATTCTAGATCCTCCTGGACCTCTATGAGCATTTCTTAGATCCTCTTGGATCACACCTCCCCACTGGAGGAATTTTGGACCTCCAAAAGTATGGATTATTCAGAAATCAAGTGAGAATGCTTTCGACTCACTTTTCCAGTATCATCCATCCATCTTGCTTGGATAACGAGCACCTAACTCATCAATACCATAACGAAGACTAAAATGACACTACTAACCAAGTTAACCATTCCATTGAATTCACAAACTCCACCATTCATTGTTGCAATAGCCAACCATAATCCAATGATTAGTAATAAACTGAACAATAGAACTGAATATACAAATACTAAAGAGAATGAACCATTAACATATCTTCCCTTCTTTACAAGAACACCATTAACCAAAGGACGTGTTCTTCTTTCAATCATCGGTTGTATATCTGGATCATGGATACTAGCATTAGCTAGCATGTGCCCTATAGGGACAACTGTCAAGTTAATCTTCATCCAATGAGATCTCACAATGAACTCAATCCCATCCTTGAAAAAATGATACTTGTTATGTTCCCTATAGAAAATGGCCTTCCTATCATACAAGTATGGACTTTGCAAAACCATCCTACAAATTTCAAGGCGAACCACGTCTAACTCTACCTCATCAATGAAACTGGATCTGATCCCAAACCGTAACTTGCATTGTTTAGTTACATGTTCCTGAGAATTATCTCAAATCCAACCCAAAGGATAGGGTCTCGGATGAGGCATAGTTTCCAATACCAACTTCTAAACAACTTGCTCTGAAACAAAATTCACTTGTGATCCACTATCAACAAGTGCATCAATCTTAGTGCTCTTTGAGATAACTCGTAAATGAAACATGTATTTTGTTTTCCTTCCATTAAGGATCACTTTAGACTTTGCAAAATAAGTACGCGAACTAAAACTTGCAACTGAAGATTTACCTTTGATGCCCATAGTTGTAACCTTGATTTCATCCTCAGAATCTGATCCAAGATCCTAAACTATGGGTGTGGCCTCCTTATTACCCTTTCTAGGTTAAGCCCACCTTGGCTTCAATTATGGATGCAACTTCCAACAATGAATCTCATCATATCCTTTCTTCTCATAGTGAGAACATGTAGGCATATTCTCTTCATCCTTCTTCATTGTAGTTGTCTTCTTACTCTTTCCTTTTCCCTTCGACTACTCCTCGAATTCATGTGCCTCCTATGACACACACCTTGAACAACATGTTTTCCTTTGTTGGCTTCAAGATGTGTATCTTTTACTGATACTTCATCAATATTAGTAGGATTAAACATCGATATAGTTTGCAGAAGATATGAGTGCATACCACCAATATACTTTAGAAGAGTCTTAGGAGTATGTAATGGAATTCGCAAAGATAATTCCTTCATCTTAAATTCCTTTGTATAATCTTGAACATTTTTCCCTTTTCTTTATCTCATGTGTTTCCAAGCAATCATTGATGTTTTCATATAATCTAATGGATAAAATTTCTTTCTTAATGTAACAGTAAATTCACTCCAGGAAGAGATGATCTTACCATGTTGAATAAGATCAGCATGTATTCGACTCTCCCACCAAATCATGGTTGTGCCACTCAGGTGAAGAGTGGCCAATTGTATCCTTGAAGTATCATGTATGATTTTTTGTACCCTACAATACAGTTCAATTTGTTTGACCCAATTATCCAACTTCTTTGCATTCAAATCTCCATCATAAGTAGGAAAATCAAACTTTACATCTAGCTTTAACAAAGGAAAATCATGAGAACAAGAAGACTTCTTAGAACACTTCTTCCTCTTATGAGAAGAATTTTCATTTTCATTGGAAGAATATGATGATGGTGTTGTTGGCGGTGGTGGTGATGATGGGGATGAAGGAGACCCTAGAGGTTCTTCACCTTCTCCTCCTCCTTCAACAGCTTCAGTTTTTACCATTATTTCAACTAGACCACCTTCATTTTGATGAGGAGTTTCTCTTCTTCTTTCTAGGTCTTCCCACAATTCCATAATCATATTTTTCATCTCAAGGAACATCCTTCAAAATTATTTATCAGCCTCTGAAAGAACATCTACATGCTCCATTTTTTTCCTTTGAAATAGACATTCAATCTCAGGATTAAAAACTTCAAGTGTGCCTTCACCTCGCTTAGAATTGGACCTCGTAAGAATTCGCTTGCAAATAAACGTAAAAACCATCTCTGATACCAACTTGATTCGAAAATACTTATATGTAAAAATAACTCTTAAATTGCACATAAACATCCGACCAGATTCGGTAAATGAAGATCGATTGACTATTTGCAAAATTACATGTGAATATGTTTACTTTTCTATAAACTTCATCAATATTGATGAATAACTTGACTAATAATGAGATAATACAACAAAAATTAAAATAACTCAAATTACATATATGGATGGCATATATCTCTTCATCTTCAATGTCCCCTTCTAGATAAAAAGATTATTCTTCATCATCTCAAAATACCAAATTACATTACAATATGGTGCATAAAAATCCAATTTTGAAGACACTCTAAAAATTTGATACTAAAATACAAAAATGGAGTTTAGCATTGAATTCCTTGCAAAATTTTGAGAACAATGACTACAAAGTCGGCTAAATTCTGAACAGGGGTCAAAAAATCCATTTTTACATGTATAACAAGACTATGGGTCTCATACCTGACAAAACTGAGATAAGTATTTTACAAATGACTTTTAATCACAAAACATACTTCAAATTCATGATCATTATGGTAAAACAAATCCAACGAGTATAAACTTGCCTAGGCGTGGACAATATACCCTATGGAATGCTTTTCCATGCAACACATAAACTTAACAAACTCAGCACGCACTTCGAGACACATAAATGCACTCTACATAGAAATTTGTGCACCTCGACATGTGCTCTCACCTTGGGATGTATGTGTACAAGTCTTGGTATTCATGCCATTAAATAGACCATGGGATAAAACTTCTCGTCTGCAATTTATGCACCTTAATCCCAAAATTAATGGAATCTCCATTAAATGTGGGTTGTTGGTATATTGGTTAAAACCGTTGTGTGTTATCCCAGAGGTCTCGGGTTCAATCCTCCACATGCACTATTTTTTGGGTTTTATATTATATATATAGTATATAATATATACGATATACTATGTATATACACATGTATTGGTTAATTTGTTAGCCCCTCCACGAATCTCTAGACTATGGTCTCTTGCAATAACATACGACCTTAAACTAGGGGTCAAGGGCTAGGCCGTCAACCCTTTTTAAAACCCAAATGAAACATTACAAAACTTTAAATACAATGTTTGCAATAGGTATGTTAAGAACCATCTTGTAGCATGTTGCTATGGAGAGATTTGTTAGGTCTTGGGAGGTTATGGAGGTCACGGGTTTGACCCTCATAGACTCCATAATGTTTTAATAAAACTTAGCCAACATAGGCCAATGGGAGGCTGCCACATGGAATCCTCTCATTGGCTCTCCAATTCCACTTGTCAACCTGTAATTCGTCCACTTGGTGGTACAATTTTCCCCCTGGGATCTTTGTAAGAATTCGGGATCCTCCTTGACCTCTGTGAGAATTCCTTAGATCCTTCTAGATCAACAAGTTATCTCAAAACACATTAAGATCGATACACTTGTTGATAGTGGATCACAAGGGAATATTATTTCATAGAAATTTGTTCATAGTTTGGGATTGGAAATGAGGCCTCATTCGAGACCATATCCTTTGGGTTGGATTTGTGATAATGCTTAGGTACATGTGTTATCACCAAAATTTCATCTTCAAATTGTTACAGGAATCCAACATCTTCAAACAGCTATTAGTTCACCCATGGACCAAAATTACCAAAAAATCATTTCCAAAAGGTCCAAAACTATCCAACCAGTTATAAAATCAGGACGTGCTATGACTATACAGGGCACATGCGCACATGTGCCATCAAGAAATGAAGGAAAAGAACACATGCGCACGATGCATGACTATAGATGCTAAAAGCCATGCACACCTGAGAACGACGCATTTATGATGTTGGTCGGCCTCCCACCCACTTCTAGTTCAGCTTCCAAGTCGATTTGACATCCAAATCTTGGCTGGATCCGGCTGGGTGGCTGGTCAAAGACCTAAAGGTGCCCTAAATAGCCCCTTTTCACACTAAAAGTTGGTTGCACAATACCTCAAAGTGGTGCTATAAAACAAGGCCATGGGTGCACTACATCTTCAAGGAATTCATTTGTAAGGTTATGTTGTTGCTATTCTCTTGGGGAAATCTCTTTTCTCATCAAGAGCATACTAGCACCATTACATTTAGGCAATCCACATCACCTTTTGAGTGCGTTAGCTTGGGATTCTTTCACCATTTTTTTCAAGTTTTCAAGTGGTAAGAAGAGCTCAATCTTGGGGCTCCAAGAGCCCTCCCTTGGAGGAAGAAGGGACCCAAAGTCCCCTTTCTCTTTGGTGTTTTCTTTTCACTAATACAATCCTTTCCACTGGTGACATGATTCTTGTTTATTTATTGTTCTTATGTCCTTATGCATAATAGTTTAATTGTTTTTTCCCTTCCTAGTTTAATTCTTAGCTTAGACTTTTATGTTTATTCTTCTAACCCTTTCATTTACTGTTGTCTTTCTTAGCTAACCCAACTAAGCTTGTAAGCACCTCTGTTTTGTTCATTAGGTGACAAAAGAGGCGCAACAGATTGGTGACTCCACTGGGGAAAGGTATCAATTTCCTACCCCATTTGGGTTATTTTAGCTCTTCTTTTTACTTATTTAACCTGCAGGTACCATAACCGGCCCAAGCCGACCTGCGAAACATCAAATTAAAAGTTGAGTTGAGAGAACTCCATCTGAAATTTCTTCACGGTCGTGGGACAGTTGTGCGCGGGTTTATTGGCCCACAGTCACGCATCGTGTGCACATGCGCCAAAATCACTGCATTATTCAGCGCCTTATGCGCACTTGCGCTCAAAATGCTTTTTCAGTTCGCACATTGGCGCTCAGAGCGCCTCTGTCTAGTCTGAAACCCGTGCACCTATGCAAAAATGTACACATTGTAAGACTTTTTATGATCTTTTGAAGGCCCATAGCCTTCTTAAAGATGATTCCATGCATGTTGTAATCTGCACCACACTTGCATTCCCTCTCATATAAAGGGATTAATCAAAACACATAGGCACTTAGGGGTTAAAAATCATAATTTTCCCTCTTTTTCCTTTTTTATTTCGCCACATGGGTGGCTTGCTTTGACTAAAAGTTGGAAACATTCTACATCACATATCAAACTTGCATTGGGACGAGAAATTGGATATCAAACGTTGAGTATGCTCTTCTCTCGCGCTCCAAAGTGATCTTGAGAATCATAAAGAGGTTGAAAGACAATTTCATCTCCCTTAAAAAGACAAAATCTTTAGGAGAGGATAATAAGCCCCTCGAGACTCCTCTTAGTTTATTTTTCAAATACATCTCGAGATTGTAATGGGCCCATACATGCCCACATGCTACAAAGATAGGATAGTGTTGAAATTTACTTTCTTAGATTAAATCACTAGGGAAGTTTAAAGGTTTTGTAACGGGCCCATACATGCCCACATGATTACAATCTAGGATAGTTTCAAATCTTTCTTAGATTAAATCACATTAGGGAGTTAAAGGAATAGTAAAGAACCCACATGTCCACGTGCTAGCTTCCTAGGGAATTTTGAATTCCACAAGGTTGTACCAATGACATTTAGTTAAATAGGTAATCAAAGACTTGTAAGGACCAAGAGAAATCTACATGCAGCAAGATGACACCAAATTCATTAAAAAATTGGCACACTTTCACTCATTCACACACAAAAGTCACTTCTCACTCACATAGTTTTCATCTCGAAACGTGGAGGTTGAAGTAATTTTCCTCCAAAGGGATTCTGAAACACCCCACCCTTTTCTTGACGAAACTATCCACTCCCACTTAATTTCAACGAGATTGGCTCACACCCCCAATCTCTCAAACAACCACATCTAAATTTTTTCTAAAAACTCACTAAGTTTTCCTCCACAGGAGGTGTCAAAAGAAATCTTTTAGTCTAGGTAGGATTTCGAGGATAGGCATCCAAATAACTCCCCGTTATCTAGTTCTCACATTTTCAAAATAATAGAAGTTGTCAAATAGGGAACTTTAAATCCTCTAAGTCAAGTGTTCCTAACACCATAAGGCAGGGAGATACCCGTGAAGGGTTGAAGGCCGACGTCCGGTTGTTCTGTGTGTCCCCACTTGAGGCATCGACCTCTTGGATGGGATCCAGCCCGTGACCCATTTCTTAGGCCAAAAATCTAAATGCCACACTTTGACCGAGGTACCTAGTGACCAAATTTTAGGACATCTACCCAAGTGGAAATTATGGGCTGCAATCGCACCTTGATCGGATTTTGTGTGGATATTGGAAAATATCACCAATTCTTTCAGGATATGCCCCCTCTACCCCTCATTATAATTGATTGCTTCATCCTTCACTAGTTTCTCTTCCGGTGGCTTCAGACCCCACTGTCGAGTGCTATTGGAAGGTCCGGTGCTATTTTTAGAGGAAGGACGTTATGTCTTTTAGGACACGAGCATTTGTTTTCTTTGTTCCCCCATGCAGACAAAATCCAC
>SNQJ01S0001200.1:97707-124289 GCA_010110895.2 Picea sitchensis
TAAACAACCCCTTTTCACACTAAAAGTTGGTTGCACAATACCTCAAAGTGGTGCTATAAAACAAGGCCATGGGTGCACTACATCTTCAAGGAATTCATTTGCAAGGTTATGTTGCTACTATTCTCTTGGGGAAACCTCTTTTCACATCAAGAGCATACTAACACCATTACATTTGGGCAATCCACGTCACCTTTTGAGTGGGTTAGCTTGGGATTCTTTCACCATTTCTTTCAAGTTTTCAAGTTGTAAGAAGAGCTCAATCTTGGGGCTCCAAGAGCCCTCCCTTGGAGGAAGAAGGGACCCAAAGTCCCCTTTCTCTTTGGTGTTTTCTTTTCACTAATACAATCATTTCCATTGGTGACATGAGTCTTGTTTGTTTCTTGTTCTTATGTCCTTATGCACAATAGTTTAATTGTTTTTTCCCTTCCTACTTTAATTATTAGCTTAGTCTTTTATGTTTATTCTTCTAACCCTTTCCTTTATTGTTGTCATGCTTAGCTAACCCAACTAAGCTTGTAAGCACCTCTATTTTCTCATTTAGGTGAAAAAAGAGGTGCAACAACATGTAACTAAGCAATGAAATTTATAGTTTGAGATCACATCTAGTTTCATTGATGAGGTAGAGTTAGACGTTGTTCCACTCGAAGTTTGCGGGATGGTTTTGGGAAGTCCATACTTGCATGATAGGAAGACCATTTTCTACAAGGAACAGAACAAGTATCATCTTTTAAAGGATGGGATTGAGTTCATTGTGAAAGCTCATCAGATGAAGACAAATTTGAAAGTTGTCATTACAGGGCACATGCTAGTTAATGCTAGTATCCATGACACAAATTTACAGCCTACAGATGAAAGTAAAACAATTACTTTGGTTGATGTTGTTCATGTTAAGAAAGGAAAATGTGTTGATGGTTCATTCTCTTTTGCATCTATATATTCATTTTTTTTTCTTCGGTTTGTTACTAATCAATGGAACATGGTTAGCTATTGCAACAATGAATGGCGGAGTTTGTGAATTTAAGGGAATGTTTAACTTGGTCAACATTGTTGTTTCAGTCTTCATTATGGTTATGATGAGTCAGGTATTCGTTATCCAAGCAGGAAAGATGGATGATATTGGATAAGTGAGGCGACAATATCCTCACTTTATTTCTGAATGATCCATACTTTTCGAGGTCAAAAAGTTCTTCAGTGGGGAGGTGTGGTCTAGGAGGATCCAAAATGCTAAAAAATGATCTAGGAGGATCTAAAATGCTCAAAAAAATATCTTATCAAATGCTCTTGAAAATAACTTCATTGCGTAGATCTTGACAATGTCTTTCTAATCGCACAAAAATCGCCTCAAACGGTGTTCGTATGAAGAAGTTATGTCCGATCAAAGTTTGGTCAAACTAGGTCAAAAGTCAAAACAGGCGTGCCACATGGCAGGCTCATAGGCTGCCATATGGCATATCCACACAGGTCATACAACTAATAGATGACATCATGGTGATGTGGAAGCACAACAAGCTGCCACATGTCACCTAGAAATGGCATTTTGGGGGTCCATGTGGACTAATAAAAAAGTGTCATGTGTCATTCATACGGATGACGTGGCATTTGTACGATGATGTGGTAGGTATAGGTGGCAAGTGGTTGGATGTTGAGGTGGCAGACAAGTGGACCAATGAAATCATGACACGTGGACCAATCAGAAAGTGCCACGTTGCATTCTTTGATTAGCCAATAATGGCTAAGGAAGAATCAAAAGTTGTTGAACGTCAAATGGAATAGAACCTATGACTTATGGAGGAATATTCTAATATTCCAAAGATTATTCCTTGGTCTTAACCACAAACCTCCTACCAATATGCCAGGCGTGTTACTTGTTATAACTAACATTAAATATTATATTTATATTAAAACCAATTTTGCCCAACATTTCGGTTGGTGGTTTGGCCAACCTAGGCCTATTTAAAAGGCATGAAAACCAATGCCCGAGACATGGAAATGTGTACCAAAGAGAGGGCCTGCATAGAATTTCATGCCAAGTTCAGAATTTTTCCTCGTTTTGCATGGAAGAGGTGTCTCTCTTTTGGGTTTGTCTCATTTTGCATGCCGTGGAGTTATTTGAGGGAAGTATAGGGTGTTTATACTCATTTCTCTCAAAATTGCGAGAGGAATCTGATGTTAATGTCTATTTTATGTAAAAGTGTTGTTTATAAAATTCTTAGTCCAATTTGTCATGTATGAGACCCATAGTATCGTTAAACATGCAAAAAGGGGTCCTTAAGTACCGGTTCATAACATAGTCAAGTTATACTCATTTTTCTCATAATTTCGTGAGGAATTCAGTAATGACATATGTTTCTGGGATTGAGTAGTAGAATTGAAGAGTGACATCAAATTTGGTATTGTAAGCCCATTTATTGTAATTTTTAGCATTTTGAGAATTAATAAGAGCGATCTATTTCTCTCCATTTTGGCACTTATTATTTTCACAAATTATATTCATCAGTTAATGGATTTTTATGGATAAATAAGTGTTTTCACATGTTATTTGCAAATAGTCAAGTCGATATTCAATGTCCTGAATATGGTCGGATGTTTATGTGTATTTATGAACTAATTGACATCTAAATATTTTCGGGTTGAATTGGTATCAGAGTTCGTTGATATTTCGAATCAAGTTGGTATCAAAACTCGTTTGGTATTTTCATATCACAAAGGATGCCACAAAATCCAAGTGATCCCATGCAAATCCAAAAGCCAACACGAGTGCTTCCATATAATGCTCTCTGACATTGAAAGGGAGCATGTAATTGAAGGTAGGGAGGGTGGCCATAACTTGTCATCCTAGCCTCCTTGCATGAACTTCCAAATTTCCACCACAAATGACAATTATTATCCTTGCAATTAACTCTCGAAAGGGGAATAAGAGTCGATATCCCCCTCTTACACTAAGTGATCCTTCTTCTAGGAGAGCATCTTTATTAGCTAAATAATCCACCATTTTTTTGAGAGTTCACATAATTTGAGAGTAAGAAATGGATTCAAATTGCTCAAATAGGCCTAGAATTCTTTGAGTTATTATTTTTAATTTAATTGAGGGATAGAGTGATTATGAAGGAATTTGATGATGATGATGAAAGAGCCTCAATCACTATAATGTGCCTAACCCCACATGCCTTCGATCTCAGTAGTCTTTGAAGTATTGCTAAGGATTTTTCCACGTTGTTCAATGTGATCCCAAAACACCAGAAAAAGTTGTATTCTTCATTTCCTCTATAATGAAAATGAATCCCCACCCCCCTACCACCTCTTCCAAGTTATATATATATATATATATATATATTTTGTTTTTTTAAGATCAAGGAGAATTGGTAATTGGTTGGGATTTTCTAAGCAATATCAAAGTGCAAATCCGATTGGTTGTCACTATAAACCCTAGGCTAGTTGTGCACAACCTACAAGCTAGTGTCTAACACTAAACTCATGACTCAATCTAAGGTAGAGGTGTTACAATAATATCTAACACTAAACTCACAACTCAATCTAGTACGAAACCCATGACTCAATGTAGAGTAGAGGTGTCACAATAGTATCTAACATGAAACTCATGACTCAATCTAACGTAAAGATGTTACAAAACACCCAAAAGAAACATCTCTATCTCTATCTTAAGATGCCTACCCTTCCAACCAAACCATAACACGTTAATGTCTCATTAAAATTTTAAATTTTGAATATAGATGAAAAAGTGCAAAACTTACCTATCAACCAACTCAAGAAATTACCCCCTCAATCCCTCCCTTCCTTCCTTATATTATTAAGGAAACAATGACCATGGGGACCTTTTGCCTAACTCCTCTTAATGGACCCCTATCCTCCAAAAATTGGAATAGACGGAAGATCAAACTTACTGTACGGCCGGATTTCGGCTGCCAACTCCCTTTGTGAGCGTGTCATCGAAAAATATCCTAATCTAGCGTCTACTCCTAAAACGGAATCACGAAATCCGGCACCGAGAGCTGCCAAAACCGTTGTTCGTAAAAGCAGCGTAGAAAAAGACATTTGAAAAGCGGTATCCATCACACTCACCCAAAGAACCACCTTCCGCGTAATTTCGATGCAATGAAAGATTCACTCGCGTTTAGGGAATCGCAAAATTTCGCGAATCCTTGAACAGTGGTTTCTTTAGAGCGCGTAATTTCGATGCAATGAAGGATTCGCTCGCGTTTAGGGAATCGCAAAATTTCACGAAGCCTTGAGCAGCAGTGGTTTCTTTAGAGGGAGCCTGCAGGTATATGTCGGTGAGATCCGGCGGGGACGGTGTCAGTGCAAAGCGAGGGTTTGCATGTCGTCTATTTTGGCAAACTGTCAGAAATGATACTGTCTCGTTTACATACGATATTCTCCTCTTTCAATTTTCCCAGGCTCTGACACTAAATCATCTCATAAGGGAAGAATTGAGACTTACTGCGACTATTACAGTTGCAGGAGACCGTCATTTCCGCTCTAAGAATCGTCAGCCATGTTCACACCATGACAATGGTGGGCCGTCATAAGAAAAACGACAAAGGTTTCGGGAGTGAAGAGTCTTTTTCTGTTTGGGTACACCCGTTTTTCGTTGCGCCATCTGACTGGAATCCCAAAAAGCAATAGGTAACTGACGTAATGCCTGCGAAGCTGGTAAAACCAATCATATGTTCTTGACGCTTGCACCTTCACAGATTTTTACAAGATTTTGGAGATAATTTCTTTGAAAGTACATAACATCCCAGTCGCATACTGTACATTGCTTTCCATTCTATAATCAAATAATTAGAAGATATATTTTTCATTTACAGTTCACAATCTCCATTTTGGCGGTGGAAGGCATTGATGGGATTATAATGATAATTGTTAAAACCGTAATTAACCCATTTTGAGAGCAGGATCTCCATTATTTTTGTGGAAATCATCAATGGGATTATAATAAATCTGGCACAGAATTGATTCCTGTGCTGGTTTATCTCCAAACAAACAGAATAGAAAAACATATCCAATGGAATAGAAGATTTCTTCACACATGGAATGAACAGTACAATTATCCCAATTCCAAATAGCATTCAAATCATCTAGAAACAAACAGATCTTTAATATATCAAAATATATAATAGTTAATAGTATGTACAAAGCGACTTGCCCTCTGCAAAAGTTCGCAGCGCTGCAATATGCTATATTTGGAAATCGCAGCGAAGAAGGGCGGGTGTCAATAGTCCACCTCTGCCAATAAGCCCAGTACACCATAGTCATACTGATACATGCAATATGCTCTAAACAGTCAGAGCCACCGAGAAGAGATATAATATACTCTAAATAGGAGTCACCGAGAAGAGCATTCAACAGCATCTCGGAGATTCAAGAATCAGCTCCGCTTTCAGTTAATAAATATGAACGCGAGCTTCAGAGCCACACAAAACCTAACCACGTTGCCGACTTGCTTTTACATATATATATATCTAAAGACTCTCTACTTGTACCTTGCATCACACAAAATATACTTCAGTAGTTACGACGGGAGATATAAATAGACATAAGTTTTTTTTAACTATGTCAACGTATCTGCGCCCCGGCAAAAGTCTGGCCAAATTGCCAGTTACTGGGAGCAACATTATAGGAAGTAACAGTTCTCCCATCGCTAGTGGTGACCTTGAACGAGAGGCCCTGCCCATTGAGGTAACTGTTGCTCTGCCAATTCTGGCCCCAGTTGCGCGACATTGCTTGCCAGCCGGTCCTGGAGCCCTTTATCGAAACCGCGTGGATGTCCCCTGCTCCTCCCACGTTAGTGATGAGGACTAGATTGAAGTACGAGTGCCCGTTCACGGTGAACCGAATTCCGCCCGATCTGTGGCAGGGTACCCTGCACATTCATTCCATCGCAGAAGACGTATTTAGAAATAAGAGAATAACCCATTAAACATTCAACTAAAACAGATTCATATTAACATGGATCTGATCTATTATGTTTTCCAATCTTTGGAAATTGCTAGTTTCAATTTTATTTTACTTTATTTGGCACATTACAGGCATTGAAACTTCTGTAACAAAACCTGAATTCATACTCTGTTATTACTTCTGTAACAAAACCTGAATTCATACTCTGTTATTACTTCTGTAACAAAACCTGAATTCATATAAAAAAATTACCTCTGGTACATTACAGGGACGATGCCCGCCCTGTACTTGGCGATATGCTG
This sequence comes from Picea sitchensis, assembly GCA_010110895.2. Lineage (NCBI taxonomy): Eukaryota > Viridiplantae > Streptophyta > Pinopsida > Pinales > Pinaceae > Picea > Picea sitchensis. Next base: position 103,929 of record SNQJ01S0001200.1, read on the forward strand.
GAAGACTGGCTCGGAGAGATCGAAATGCTGGAGGGGAGGATTGCACCAGCCGCCGGCATTGTTGGGTAGAGCATTGTTAGGCGGGCAGAAGTTGGTAGCGGTGACCACAATTGCGCCAGGAAGGCACCATTGTGGATCATCGTTGCATCGGATTGCATAGCAGGCTCCACAGCTGAGACCGTTGTTGAAGAGCGCAGTGCTCAAAGCAGCAGTGCTGGTGCCATATCCCTGGCTGTACAGATTGCCATAACCGCAGGCACCTCCTGCATTTTACATTATAAATGTATTTTCATGTCAAGACAATTGGATCGACTTCAAAAAAAAAACACCAAATCGACATTTTCAGTAACTAACCACTGACTATCATTAATTTTCAATCTGATAGGTTCTAATTGGATCCTTGACTTTAAAAAATAAAAACACCAAATCGACATTTTCAGTAACTACCCACTGACTATCATTAGTTTTCAATCTGATAGCTTCTAAATAGACTTGAAGTAGAACACGAAACCTCAGAAGCATCGAAAAAGAAAAAGGGAGTAGGCGCTTACCCATTGTACCAGAGGCATCTCCCCCTCCATAGAACGTGGCGTGGGCATTTGTCCAGCCATGGGCAACTCTGGCCATTGTCAGGAAACCAAAGACAAAAAGTGCTTGGAACGCCATTAATCCTGCAAACACATTAAAGAATTTCTCAGTACTTAAGTACTTCAGCGTCAGTTTACAGACATAACATAAAATAAAAGTCTCTGCTACAATGATAAAATTCATTCAAAACAAACAGTCTGTAGATATCTCGGGACGAGATGGGTCGCACTCGTACCCATAATAGAGACTGGCAAAGACGAAAGGCAACTAAAACTTGGGGGTCTGGGGGATAATAGTCTCGAGAGCAGGACTCTGGATCATGGGAAGAAGTAGTGAGGGGGGTGCCTATTAAATAGATATTGGGGACTCGGGAGGAATAACAAGAACCATTAAGTTCCGTTTCCAGACTGCAACAATGAATGCCTCATTAAGGCGCGCCTTTACAGTGTAAGATCTGAAACAGCTGCAGTCTTGACTCAACCAATCGACAAAAGTCCGGTTTACAGCTCATTTCGGCGGGTTTGGACTTCAACAACCTCGGCTACCTTTTTCTCCGGGAATTTTACTGCGAATTTTCCACCGAACATCCATCGATTTCGTCGTCTTTGACGCCGAGATTCGGATACTCGTGGAAAATGGCAAAAATACCCCACCACAACTTTACCCACGACGAGCACATGCTTCCATTATAAATGTATCTAAACCAACCCTAATAAAAGTAATACTTCCATTAAAGTACGTGCACAGCTTCTCGCCATCATTGGCTACTTTCCGTATCTACTTGCACCAAAATGTTTTTCATTAGTCAAGCAGTATATAATTGTACCTAAATGGTTTCGTTAGTCAAGGAGTATATTAATGCGGAACCAAACATAAAACTGGAGAGGGCAATAAAGTGTTCTAGAGGCACCTTATTATTATAATATTATTGAAGAGTCATTCTTTTACTCATTTTATTCAAAGTTTTTGGTTAGTTGGTCGTTAGTTGAGTTGTGATTCCCTATAAACCTAGAGCATGTGGGTGTCTATAGTTTGGAATTTGGACCTTAGTCATGCCTTTCAAAAGAATAGATTTATTGACATAAAGTTGGAAATGGAAGTTGGTAGGGTATATGTGTTTATTTAGATAAGAGCCCAAGAGCCCAATATGTCTACAAACTTTGACTATTTAAAAGTGCATCTCTCAAATTCAGAGCTCAAAAGCCGAGAATAATTGCACTTGCACGTAACAAATTTGCCTTCGGTTGGGAATCTCATCCAATTCTCACTTTATTAATTATATTCGACAAGTTCTAGTACTTTCTTGTCTTTAAACCAAACATCATAAAGTTCACTAGTGTTAGATAGTTAATTTATGAGATTAATAGCGTGTAAAAGTTGAAGTATGGGTGTACACCACAATGGAGAATATTTGTTCTTTAAAACTAGAAATCATAAAGTTGAACAATGGTGGAAAATTAATAGTGTGCAAAAGTTAATGGATGTGCTATCCACAAGCTGGACAACATAAGGGAATTAGTATTAGTATTTGTGTTCGTTTACCATTTACTTTATGCGGGGGGCGTTATGTTGTTATTTATTTACATTTTTTTTTATTAAGATTCGTTTAACCGATATTCGTTTTCACATAATTTTATTTATAATTCAATAAGATACGAGTTAGTTTATGTTGAGAATGAAATAAAAGTTAATATGAATATATATAATTAGAAAGGTATTAAATTTATAAAAAGGAAATTAAATTTTAAGAGGTAAAAGAATTCTAATTGTAAATATTTGTTGATTTTAATTGGATGTATCTTTTGGGTGGAAAATTGGGATTATTGGTTTGTTGGGTCCATTTTAGGGTTAGGTGTCACTTTGATCATTTGGGTTTCAACAATTTCCAAACCTATTCTACTTATCAAATGCCATATTTTGGGGTTAAAACTTTGCGGACAAAGTTCACTTGATGATTTGGGTCTAGAAACTCTTGGAGCCTATTTGAGGCATCAAACATCATTTTCTGATGTTAAAAATTTGCAAATGAAGCTTGCAATCTCTCAACATTATTATGGCACATAGAGAGCTTTCGAGGAGCAAGAAGATCACCTCAATTGGATTTTTTATGACGAAGCTATGCATCCCTCAAGTTGATCAACCACCATGACCGTTGTGGCCCAAGGGGGGCATATATGGGTTAAATGTCTATGATATGACTCCAAGTGGGGACATATATAAGGCTAAATGTATATGTAATAGGTAAATGTATATGTAATAGGGTCAACCTAATAGTAAAGGGGCCTCATGTGTAGTTTGTGAATATGTATATATAGAAATCATGTATTCATTATTGAGGAAAAGTGAATTGTGATGTATAAATGTAATCGGGTATATGTCCCCCTTGGGTCATAACAATGACACCAACTTCTAGAGTCCAAAACCCTAGCCTTAGTAGGGATTTGAGGCATGCAAAAACCCTAACTAAGGAAGGGTTTCATTCTTATTGCTTTGAGTATTGTTCTATAGTATCACAGAGCCAGCGAGGTATTGAAGTAGAACAGAGTAAGTAGATGATCTTGTAGCAACCATACAAGTCATAGTGTCTTTGAAAACTCCTTAATTAGTGCACTTTCTTTGTATTGTCATTTTATTACTAAGAATAAATGAGCAAGCCATAAACATCACCTTCTAAGCCATAAACATCACCTTCTAGATAAAAAAAATTAGAATTGAGTTTTTTAGTTTTTTACCATCATACTTCTTGTATTAGTTGCATACATGGTATGTTATTTGCTTAGTATTTTGTTATAATTTCAATTTACCTTTTAAATGTAACAAATTGTTCCAATAAAATATACAAGAAAAATTATAAATCAGTTTATCGGATGTAAACCATAACTTTTAATTAATTACTCCACTTTTAAACCATAACTTTTTTTCATAATCACTGAAAACTTATAACTTCAAAAATATGTTAAAAATTCAAAACCTAAAAAGTATCAAATATTAGAACCATTCAACTAGATAAAATATCACTATAATTGAAACATATGTTTTGTTTTTCATATTCCAAGAAGTTGTAACATGCGAATTGCTCTTCAACGCATTCAAACCACTTAATGGATCAATGTTGAATCTCGAGCCCTTTTCCAATGCAACGACTAGAAACTATTTTACCCTATAAATACCATACTTGGTAATTTTACAAATTCCATGTTAGTAGGTTATTGTTGCGGTCATATCTGGACTTTAACATGTAAATGCCGCGATAGTAGGGGTATCCGGTCTTCATACTTAAATATATATTAGTTTTTAGCCGTATCAAGGCTGGCTAGAATATTTATACTAAATTAAAATGATATTTTTAATTTTATTTATGGAAAAAAATCATATAAACTGCATATTATATAGCGCTTTATTCTTTAAAACATTAAATTAAATTTCATATAAACTGCACACATTACATAGTCTTTTTATTCTAGGAGACAACGAATCAAATTTATCACATATTAATGCATATTTAACATTATCACATTTTTAGATTCATAGTTACGTTGCACTTATTTCAATTATTAAAAAAAGTGGTTGAATACCTTTAAATCGAGTTTTTATTAAAAAAAAATTATATTGTTATTATTTTAATAATCTCTCTCATATATATAATTTTTATCTTGTAATATCATTTTTTTAAATAAAATAAAATTTCAATCATTATATTATATTAATTATTTTTTAAACCTTAAAATTATCTGGAAAATAATTTATTATATTCTTTTTTATAAAATTTAGCTTTTTCCTTTAACTCCTTTATTAAATTATTATTAATAATTAATTAATGTTTTCAACAAACTACTCTTATCATAACATTACCTTTAAGCTCCTGTCATTAACACCGATTATGCTACTTCTCTTCAAACACCTATAAACATTAGTCGATATTATTTATTTGCCGTGCGTGCCAACCAAGTTTTTCTGGCACTGATTTCATCTACTTTACATTATTTGTAATATTTGTTTATAACTTTAAATTGTATTATGATAAACGCGCCATTTTACTCTTGTGGAATTCACTATGGCATCCACATCGAGGTATTTTTAATTCTTAGCAAATTATTATATGTGTTTGTGTATCCGTACCTATATATTTATGTGAGTATTTTTATTATTCCATGGAGAAATTAAAGTGATCCATAATTTGTTGATTTAGTATTAGTTTGTATTGATTTTTATATACTAAAAAATATCATATATGTCATGATCTGATTGAATAACAGATTGGAGGTCTTATTGTCAGCTTTGTTATTCCCAATGTTTGATATGTTAGCATATCCAAAGTTTTTGATCACATACCATCTTTCTGAGTTTTTATTTTTTTCTCGAAATGTTTGGATATCCAAAGTTTTGAAGATAGAGAGTCAGTTTTTTATTAGTTGACTTCATATTAGTTTGTCCTTTGAATAATTTTTTTTTTTACATCGCCTCTATTGTTCGAACTATTGCTACGAAATTTTTTTATTGTTATAAAATAATATAATAAATGTTTTTTTGTACGTAACAGACTCACCACACTGCATTGTTTCTTAAATGTTTACATAGCAATCCTGACAAACTTAAATGTTTACCTAACAGGCCTCACAGCGTTAAATGTTTACTTAACAAGCCTGCTACAATACATTTTCTTTCGGGTTTTTTTTATATGCAATGTTCTCTGCAGTGAATATGGGCAATATTGTTCTTCAGCGACATTGTTGGTTCACTGGTTCATGCTTGCTTCTTGCTTGTTCACTGATTTCTTATTTGTCTATTGTTGTTGTTCTTGTTTGCCTATTGGTCTTGTTGTGGTTTGCACGCTTGGCATTCTGCAACCGTGATTAGAACTGGCCTTCTGTCGTTCCCCATTGACGGGTAGGTTTGGGTGTCGTGTTTAGCTTTGCTTACTATTTGCAGTTTGCAGGTGGGAAATTTGACTACTGGGGATGCCTGAGTCGAGATCCTCTTACAGAACATCTTTGTATGTGAGGAGAAAATACGATTTCTTTTTCCTATACGTCACTATGGTTGTGATGGAGGTAGGTTTTGTGTCGAACATTGGCGATCAGGAACGAGATGAAGACGACATTACAGTCCTGCTTCTTTGGTCGTAGTAATCACATACAAAGATGGACCGCAAGAGGATTTTGATCGCTCCCAGTATTGAAAAATACCAACCGTGAAAACTGCACCTTTCTTAATTGCTTGCACAATGGTAGGCCTTTGGACGGTCCTGACAGCTTTGAATGTTTACCTGACAGATCTCACAGCCTGAAATGTTTGGTTAGCAGATGTGTTACAATACATTTTCCTCCGAATTTTTTGATACAATCTTCTGTGCAGTGAATTTGGCCAATATTGTTCTTCACTAGCATTCCTGGTCGAATGGTTGGTACTTGCTTCTTGGTTTGTTGGATGATGCTTATTGTTGTTTGATTCATCTTTGCAGAGTTGAGGTCCTGCAACTGCAGTTGGGCCTTTTGGTGCTTCTTCACTGGGTTGTTATTTGTTGCTTGCTCTTGTTTGCTTCAACTTTGCAAGGTTGGGGTCTTGCATCTGCAGTTGGATCTGTTGTTACAGTTTGTGGGCCAGGTGTTGCGCTTCTATTCTTCTCCATTCACCAGTGGGTCTCGGTTTTTGCGGATACAGTCTTACATTTCTTGACAGGCCTGTTTCAATACATTTTAATCCTTTATTTTTTCTTCTGCAATGTTGTCTGCAGTGAATATGGTCGATATTGTTCTTTGGCGGCGTTCCCAGTTCACTGGTTTTTGCTTGCTCGTTGCTTGTTGACCGGTTTCTTATTTGCCTATTGATGTTGTTGTTGTCATTCCCCATTGACGAGTGGGTTTTGTTGCTAGATTTACGTTCATGTTCGTTCTTTGTTGTTTTCTATTTCCAGTTTGCACGTGAAAATTTTAAATGCAGGAGAAGCCCGTGTCAAAATCCTCTTCCAGAACATGTTCGTATGCGAAGAAAAAGATCGATTTCCTTTTTTATATGTCAGTGGGTGTTATGGAGGTGTTCCAATTGCGGATGCATAATGCCAACCGTGCAAAACTACAACTTCCTTAAATGTTTGCACAGTGGGAGGCCTTTGCAGGGTCCTTACAGTCTTGAATGTTTACCTGCCAGGCCGTGTTACAATATCTTCCTCTGATTTTTTTTATAAAATCTTGTATATAGTAAATTTGGACAATATTGTTCTTCACCGACATTCTTGGCCGACTAGTTGATGCTTGCTCGTTGGTTTGTTGGATGTTGCTTATTGTTTTTTTATTTAACTTTGCAGAGTTGAGGCCCTGCAGCTGCAATTAAGCCTCTTCGTACTTGTTTCTTCACATACACATCTCCACTTGGAAAACGCAAATTGGAACATGGTTTTACAATTGGCTCCCCAAAAAATACTATTAAGATAAAATAATATGCAAAATTTTGCAGTGGATATAAACAAGATCTATTTTGACTTGGACCAGAGTTTATCGAGCTCCAACTATATTTCATAGAAGACAATGTTTTTCCCATAGTTAATGTCTTTATGTGGATTCATAGTTATGATACTAAGTGTTATTTTGTGAGCGATAAAGTTCTTCTCTCCCTTTATTTTTCCTCTTCTAAACTTGTATGTTTTTCCCTTTTGTTCTTCCCCTCTATTATGTGTTTCTGGTTCTATACTTTGTTACGTTTTTGTGGTCGCGGGTTCCCAGGGTAGTGAATTGACAAATCGTCATCTCCATCTATATCTTCACATCATGAGTCCGATCGACCACCGTTCGTTTGCATACTTAGCCAATTTCTTCTAAACTTGCCCATTTTTCCCTTTTGTTCTTACTCTCTATTATGTGTTTATGGTTCTATACTTTGTCACGTTTTTGTGCTCACAGTTTCCCGGTGTGGTGAACTGACAAATCATCATCTCCATCTATATATTCACTTCACGAGTCCCACCTACCGTCGTTCGTTTGCATACTTATCCAATTTTATGAATGCGGGTCCACGGATAATTGCTATTGAACTCTGGTAACCCGTGTTCGAGGTATACATCTTGCACCCAAAACGTTTGTTCTCTACAATTCAATCCCAGACTCCTCGAACTTGCAAGACTGACTCTACCTACGATGACTTCGTCTGTCCAACATGGCTTTCCATACTTAGTCGAGTATTCAAAGTTTCGCGGGTTCACGCACTCCCGGGTTCAGAAAAGTTTAAAAGCATTTTTAGCTCCCCTCCATCTCCGCCACCTTCTTCCCTTCCCAATGCACATTAATTATGCTTTTACTAGTGACAACCCACCATATAGGTTCGAAAAGATTGGCTTTAATAAGAAAAAATCTCGAGGACATCTCCCATTAAAACGCATTAATAGGCAAATATTATGGGATTTGATATTCTTTGCGTCCATTTTGAATTTGCAAAAAATGTTGGTTATTTCAGGTTTTTAAAGGCATCATCATAGTAATAATGCAATATTGTACTACCACGCTTCCATCCACAAAGGTCTTGACGTCATGTCCCTCTTTAATACTGTGCATATATTACAGGTTGTCATATTTGAGAATCTTCTTGCATATGGGAATGTTAACTCGTTATTAGTGACTATTCAACACACATATTCAAAAAGATTGGCATTAATAAGAGAAAATATCAAGGGCATCTGCCATTAAAATGAATTAAACCAAAATCTACGGAATATTATACTATCATCCTCCAACGTTCATTTTAAATATTTATTCCCATTTCTCTCTATCATTGAAGAGTTGGGCTTTAAGGTGCCTTCGTTGTAATATTCCTGGTCATGGACATGTGAGACAACTTAGAGATGCCATTCAGGCCCAATTGAAAGACGGGGGAATGGTTTTATGTGACGTCAACTTTGAGCAAAAAAAAAAACTCTGTTAGCCAACATAAACTCAAACACAAAAAAAAATCAAGTATCTTTTGATTGGTGTTCTCCATGTATTCACTGCTTTGGTTGGTTGAAATGCCTGCTTGAGGATTTGTGTGTTGAACTTCTTTGTTTTCTTATTGGTATTTGGAAGGGACTTTCAGGTCACGTGAAAAATGCTCCTTCGTTGAAGTATATAGTTTCTTCCAACAACACATATTTGGAAAGTGTATCAAATTTTGCAGACCACACAAGAATTTATCTTTTGTCGGAGGAGTCGCATATACCGTGGCTTGCAAAATGGTCTAGAATATTCGGAAATGACATGAAATATTACTCCATTCGCGAATATACTCAGGAGGAAATTATAAATTTGGATCGTCGTGAGTATGAGAAACTGTATGGGTGGTTGAATCAACATCCTAAAATTACAGAAGTTTCTATTTCAAAGTTTGTTGAGCTACTTCTGGGTGTGGTAGAAGACTTGACAAAAAGTCATATTCTTTGTCAAAGTTTGTTCATCGTCCTCTGGATGTAGTAACAGACTCCGCATACAATCAGCTTTATATCACTACTGCACATTTGTTTTCACTATTCCTATGCATATGAGTTCATCTGGGTCGATGAGCTTGCCCCTCTTTCCACAAATATTCTCTTCCTACTTGAAGGTGGGTATATAACCAGGGAACGTCGCTCTCAATGCATTGACATGTAACTGGAAAAAGTTAATGGGAAGGAATTCTAGATTATGGACTTTGCAACACTTTCTAAATATTACTTTATACTACCACCTTCTACAAGAAGATTGGCGTGTTCACGTAATGATTTGGTTTCTGAAAACCATCTTTTACTACCACCTTCATGTAATAATTTTATTTCATTCTTTAGAAGAGACCTTAATGTAGTGGTGTATTCCAAAGTTGTTTCCACCTAATATCAATCTTCTTCTTGTTTCCCTTGCTTTGAATAAGGAAAATGCATTTCTTTTATTGTAGTGGATCCGATATTTGAAATATATATATATATATATATATTGCTCGAGAAATACATTTCTTATTTTTTTAAATATAGAACAATGTATTTTTTGAACACACGACTATTCGAAAAGTTTTAGGCATTGTTTGGGATTCACGTCCTTCAAGGATGTTAATTAGTCACACAATTAATATTGTTTGTGCCAATGCAATCGAGTCGTCGTCCACTATGGCAATTGCATTAACACTGCAATGTCAGATAATAGATGTCTAACATGTACCTAATGTCAAGGCCATTATCTCACAAGACACCAAACGTCCAAATATTTATGGACTCAAAGCAACATTGTAGTTGTCGTGACAAAGCAACACTAAAGTCGATGTTCTTTGTAGGTCTAACAATCCTGCAGTCTAAGTGCTTTGACAATAACAACCCTGCTTTTTCACCGCATTTATGTGTTGCAGTCAATAGCATTGTTCCCATTTCCACCACCAGTGTCGATGTCCGAAGCCGAAGCTATCTGGAGCCTAGGGTCACCGCCAGTGTGGATGCCTGAAGGTGAAACTACCTGGAGCTTGGGATCACGACATCTTACACTTGACATTAGTATCAGTAGTGATCGAAAGTTGATTGTATGTCGAGTCTGTTACTACATCTAGAGGTTGCTCAACACTCTTTGACATAGAAATTGGATGTCTGTCAAGTCTGTTACAACTTTGGCACAAAATGTTCTGTAATTTTAGAATGTTGACTCAAACGTGCATACAGTTTCTCACGTTCGTGAGTATCCAATTGTATAATTTCCTTCTGAGTGTATTCGAGCATGGAGTAATATTTGGTGTCACTTCTGAATATTCCATACCATTTTGTGGGCCGCGATGTCTGTCACCCCTATGACGAAAGATATATTCCGATGTGATCTACAACATTTTATACACTTGCCAGATCTGTGTTGTTGGAAGAAGCTATGTACTTCAACATAGGAACATTTTGCATCTGACTTGGACGTCCCTTCCAATTTACAGCAATAAAACAAAGAAGTTCAACATACAAATCTTCAAGCAGGCTTTTCAACCAAACAGATGATCGAATACAGGGAGAATAGTAGTCACAACATACTTCATTTTTTTTTTTGTCTCAGCTTTTGTTGGCTAACAGGATTTGTTTCCCTAAAGATGACATCACATAAAACCACTCCCTTGTCTTTGAATTGGGCCTGAATCGCATCTCTAAGTTGTCTCAGATGTCAATGACCAGGAACATTACAAGGAAGGCACCTTAAACCCCAATTTTTCGACGATAGAGGGAAATTAACACTTAGCAAAGTATGGAATGTTGAATAACTAGTCAATGTAGGCAGGCCATATTTAGAAGAGACAAGTTATTCAAAAAGTTGTGATAGATCTAGCTGGTAGCACCAATGAAGTCCAAGACCCTGAATTGATATTCAACTCGTTGTTTTTTACGAATCAAGCATATGATGATCAAGTTGAAATATATAAAATACTGTACACAGGCTTCATTATTGTACATATTTTCTTTTTTTGTTGACAACAAGCCCAATTGGAGTCATTATGGAAAATAATATCAGTTGTAATTTGTAACCCAATTTATTTGAATATAGAATATTTGAGGTTTTTATATGGTGTTTTCCAATATCTGGCATTGTTTTTTTATTTTATTTTGTACTATTTTTGTGTGTCGTTAAACATAGACGACAAGCTTTTCTTTCTGTTGCCCAGCACTTTGATTTAAATAAAGGCTACTATGTTCGCTCCTTACATTTTACATGGAAGAATAATTTGTCATAGGCCATACTTATGTGGCGCTCTCCCTATACTTAAAGAAAGAAATGGGAGGACCCATCCTACTTTCATTCTTCGAGGTCCCGTAAATAGAACGAATTAATGACTCGATTTCAACAAGGCAAAACAAGTGTTGACGACATGTTCCTGTTCAATATTTTGCATATATTACAACTACTTCTATTTGATAATATTCGTGCATATAAAAAATGTTGCATCATATATATATATATTGTTTTCTTTCTATTGCATATGGGTTTCAACGAAATTTGAGAACCGAACAACATCCTACAAATTGGAATATGCTTTACATTTGGACCAAAAATAATCTATTAATATATATTAATATGAATACTATTGGAATAAATATAAACACTTTCTCTTTGAATTTTCCCTTTTTTCTCCCCCTCTATTATCCCTTTGTGGTTCTATATTTAGTCACATCTATGATCAATGCCTCCTGGATTCGCGGATCAGTAGATGCTCATATTTATCTATATCTTCACACCATGAGCCCGACCAACCGAAGTCCCTTTCAATACTTAGCCAATTATCTTACCACCAAGTCTCGGGTTTGTGGTATCCAACACTTATGTCCCATGTTCCGTCATATACATCTTGCACGCAAAAAAAATTGTGATCTAGAATTTATACTTTTACTAGTGAGAACTCACCAGGGGTTCGAAAAGATTGGCATTAATAAACAAACAATAGATGTTTTTCTGTGAGATACTTAGCCATTTTTCCCTTTTCTTCTTTCCGTCTATTATATCTTTCTGGTTATATACTTAGTCACCTTTCTATGATCATGGGTTCAAGGGTTAGCGGGTTGACAAATCTTCATCTCCATCTATATCCTCACATGACGAATCCGACCAACCGTTGTTCCTTTCCATACTTAGCCAATTTTATGGTTGCGGTTATCGGGTTGGCGCTTTCGAACTCTGTTGGTTCTTGTTCCATGATATATATCTTGCACTCAAAACTTTCATGATCTACAATTCCACTGTAGACTCCTCGAACTTGCAAGCTTCACTCTACCAGGGTTCACAAATGTTTCAAAGAATATGTCGCTGCCTTCCATCATCACTAACTTTGCGCCCTTCCCAATGCACATTAATTATGGTCTTACTAGTGACAATTGAGCACACTGGTACGAAACAATTGGCATTAACAAGAAAAAACACCTCGAGGACATCTCCCATTAACACGCATTAAACCTCCATTTATAGTACTCGGAATGACCGTCGTTCCTTTCTATACTTAGCCAAAATTTTCCACCTATTCCGTGATATACATATTGCACCCAAAAAATTCCTTGATCTACAATTCCACCCCGGGCTACTCCAACTCGCAAGCTTCACTTTACCTGAATTCATAAAAAAATTCAAACCATTTATGGATCTCTTCCATCCCCTCCACAATCACGCCCTTCCCAATCCACATTAATTATTCTGAACTCTAAATTAACTTCCACTGTATGATGACCTACAAATAGCACCCGGACCTCCGCCATATACAAATTGACTGTCGAACTCCGACATCGTCCCCTCTTCCGTGTTACACATTATGCATTCAAATTTTTTGAGCGATACAATTTGACTGTCGGGGCCTCACGTCTTCTAGGGAGACCTTGTCACCCTATTTTGGATCCTCGGGTTGGCGGGTTCACRAAATCTCCAATTCCTATTCATTGTTTCTTCTGCCGTCCATCCTCATACTTATTTCCAAATATGCAAAAACAAATGTTTAATGCTAAGACACCATCATGCAACAACCATAAAGATCATCATTAATAAGAAAAAACCTCAAGGGATAACCATCCCCACAGAACTTGTCCAGAAACATGTAGAGAAGATCTTGCCAGATAATGGGAAAGCTAGCAATCATGCAACAACCGTAAAGATCGTAATTAATAAGCAAAATCCTCGAGGACTAACCATCCCTACAGAACTTTTCCAGAAACATGTAGAGAAGATCTTGCTAGGTAATGGGAAATCTATTACAAATTTCAATATATTAGTGAAAACAAGTCCGAGCCACCGTTTCCCTATTCCATACGTGGAAAAAATTTCGATTGCGGGTTCCCGAATTGAAGGCCTCAAAATTGTGTTTCGAATCTTCCGTGACTTGCAAACAGTGCCCAAAGTTCCTCGATATACAATTTGTCCGCTGGAATACCCCATCACGAGCCCAACTGTCCATCGTTCCTTTCAATACTTAGCCCCAAGTTGGTTGTATCTCCATGACATGGTAAATTTATTGTGTATCGATTCCATCCTACCGTTTCCATGTTCCATACTTAGACACTTTTTCGATTGCGGTTTCCCAGACTGGCGGGCTCAGGATTGTGTTTCCAATGTTTCGCGACTAGAAAAAAGTACCCAGAGTTCCACGATATACAATTTGTCCACATAAATACACCATCATGCCCTCTTCTGTGTTACACGTTCTATGGTCAATACTCCCGAGAGATACAATTTGACCCTCGGGCCCTCACCTATTTCGAAGCGTCACCAACCGCTTTCGATAATTAGCCATTCCTTAATTATTGTTCCCTATCCCTGCCACCTTCCTACTCTTTGGATATTAAATTGGCAAGATTTAATGCTAACACATCGTCATGCATGAACCTTAATCATGTCATTAATGAGTGAAAGGCTCAAGGAGATCTCCCACACTTCTGCCATATACAAATTGACCGTCCGACTCCCATATCATCCCCTCTTCCATGGTACACATTTTGCGCTCAAGTTATGAGACATACAATTTGACCCTCGGGAAGTCACGTCTCCCGGGGAACCATTGTCACCCTAATTCTGAAGCTCATCTGATTGTTTTCCATACTTTCCCATTTCATGGAATATGTTTCACGAATCCTCGGGTTGGCGGGTTCACGAAATATCCAATTCTTAGTCACTGTTTATTGTGCCCTCCACCTTCGCACTTCTTTCAAAGTATGCAACGACCAAGGTTTAATGCTAACAGTTCATCATGCAACAACCGTATAGACCGTCATTAAAAAGAAAAACCATCGATGAGACAGTGAAATTTAAATGAAGCTCGACTCCTCAAATTTAAATGAATTTATTTTCTCTTATTTTCTCTTTTCTACCCAGAGACATGCAGAAAAGATCTTGCCACGCAATGGGATATATATTACAAGTTTCAATATATTAGCGAAAATGAATCCTCCCAGTCATTTCCCTATTCCATACTTGACCCACTTTTTCAATTGCGGGTTCCCGGAGAGGCGGGCTCACGTTTGCACTTCCATTGTTCCTTGTCCTGCAAACATTACCCGGACTTTCGCGATATACAAATTGCCCTCTGGACTGTCCCATCATGTCGTGTTCCTTGTAATGCGTTTTGCACTCAAAATGTTATGAGACATACAATTTGACCCTTAGACCCTCACCTCCAACGGTTGTACCTTGTAACCCTATTTTGAAGCCCGCCCGACCACTTTTGATAATTAGACACTCCTTAATTTCTCTTTCTCATCCCCACGACCTTCGTACTTCTTTCTTAATATGAAATTAGTAACCTTTCATGCTAACAACTCACCATGCAAGAATCGTCAACATTGTCATTAATGAGGGAAACACTCAAGGAGATCTCTCAGTAATACGCATTAAACCAAGATCTGCGGAGAGTTATATTATCCCTTTTGATTGTTCATCTCAAACATGAGTTGTCGCATTGGCTTGTTCAGGAAATATCCAATCCTTAATTGCCCATTGTCGTACACACCATGTTCACACTTCTATGTATGCAATTACTAATCTTTAATGATAACAACACATCATGCAACAGTTGTCGAAATTGTCATTAATGAGAGAAAGTGTCGAGGAGATCTCCCATTCACATGCTTTGGACCAAGATTTTCACAGGGTTATATTATCCCTTCCAACTCTTCATTTCAAACATCGTCTGGAGCAAACCAACGTTCTCGTAAACTTATGGCAGTAGCTCGACAACAGTTCTGTGGAGATACAATGAATATCTTTGGACATGATGACCAGAACTTCTAGTGGTCCAGGGCATACTCTTACTATTCATCCTATTTCGCCCATAACGAAGTGATTTGGACCTCTGGAATCGCTCATGCAAGCTATGTCCCTAAGGTTTTTGACTGTAAGGAGGTGGTCTCTTAGTGCGTCGAAAAATATATTTCAAGCCAAAGAATTATTCCACTACGCGACCATTCTCCTGTTTATTTGTCACCTCAGGTCTTCCCAAGATGTTAAGATTGTCGGAGCCAACATTGACCTTCACATGACAAGATTGCAAGCAGTTCCTAGTAAAACTTGATAACGGGTTGGACCTTTTACCCGAGTTCCTCGAAGACCCGACATTAGTTCCTGAAGATATCACAAATTTGCATGTCAATTCCTTTAGAAATCCATTCTGGGAAATTGCTTGGTTGTTTACAAGAATAACGATATAGGAATCCACGACAAGCATTTCCCGTATAGTTATTTATATTTTGTACTTCAAAATCAAGGAACAATTCATTTTTTATTCGAGGAAGCTAATTTCCATTGAAATATGTTCCCAACTGTCATGATTCAAAGAATCGAATAAATTTTATATGTCATCCTACTTGATTTTCGCAATAGTGCATTGTTTTCCGTTTCCAAAATTGTCTTTGTCCAAGAAAATAAACTATGAATTCGAGCCAGTAACATTTTGGTACTAGTCCTTGTGGAGGCACAAGGCCTCCCATTATTTTTATGAGGTTTTGAATGAATTTGTCTCAGTTTTCAAAGATTTATTGTTAGGAAAGGATGCTCCCTGAATGTCTAGCCAGGAAACTGATTTTTTGGACAGGAAGGGGACACTTGAACAAAAGGAAAATTACAATGTAATAATGATCTTTAGCTCCAAGAAAAAATCAGTTCATTCCTCTGCCTTGGAAAGTCCGGGACTTCGTGTGTATAACCGTCAACAATATTGACTAATTCACAGGCCATTTCAAGAACTTGAACATAAAATATGTTGAAAGGATAAAAGGGTTTGACCCTAATGGGATTTTTCGAGAACATTTACTATCAGTTGGATTTAGCAGCTCTTTTATCTATAGACACCTGAATGAAGACAAAGACAGTGAAGACAACACTCATGCTTCTGATGATTGCAACGTAGAGACATTGAAAAGCGCAATTGAATTGTACAAACAACAGGGAAAAGGATCTGGTGAGAAGAGTGTCTAGTCCTCGGCCAGCACTCATAAGAGCACAACATCATGGAGCATCTCTTCAAAATCCCACCCCAGTAAGAAAGCAACCCAGAAATATTCAAATGGAGAGGAGATAAGAACCCTACTCGTGGAAAAATTGATAGTTCTCACAAGCTTCCCCTGATGAAGAAGAGAAAAAACATTGTAGGGAAGGCGGAAGAACCCGAAATTGAAAGCGAGCACATGCAACTTGAAACTTTTGTAGATGCCCTGTTGCACAAAGTTGACCCACCCATGGATGCGATGCACCATAGTTCCACAATGGAAATAGTTGAGATCGACATTTTTGACGAAGATGAATCCTTTGTATTCCAGAGCGTTGTTTTTGACAGCCAATCTAAAAATTTAATCATTGAAAAGAGAGATGTAACAAATAAGAAAGGAAAATCTTGTACAGAGATTAACTTTAGGAAAATGAAGCCATCCCAAATCTCTCTATTTCACCATGCAATTGTTGATTCTCTTGATGATTCCATTGGAGGAATTGAAGCGGAGAATGCCAGACTGAACGACCGAATCAAGGAATTGGAGGAGGATTTAATTGCTACCCCAATGTTTTCCAGTCCTTCAGCAAAAATCATGCCTTCTACCCTTGCATCCAAGTTAAAAGGATCCTCCAGCCTCCTCACATCCTGTAGAGCCTTTGTAGAGAAGAACATTAAGAAAATAATGCAGCTAATTACTAAAGCCTGGGAAACATCACAAAATATAGCTTCCTTTCGAAAGAGGGAAAATGATTTGCACGAACATTTGCAGACGAATTTAAAAAATGAAGATCATTTCTATGAACAGATGGTGACCCCTTTTTCCAAACATGCCATCAACAGCTCGAATCTGAAAATAAGATAAGAGGATCTCCCCTCCCCAAAGCGGATCAAACAATTAAAAGCATGCCGACAATAGAAAGTTAAGAACCTATGGCACATTGTCAAATCATGTGAACAAGTCATATCAGAGAAAGAATAATTATTTAGAAACCTGACCCAAATAGACTTAGCCGGAAGTGCCAAGGAGGTTCAAGACCCAAACTTAATCCTCAAATCCTTGTCCTTGACCAAACAAGCATTCGATGAACAACTTGATATTTTAAAGGGGTTGTCTTTAGAAAATATTTACGACATCCTTGAATATGGTGAAGATGAGGTCGAGAACTGGCTAGCGGACTATTCAGCACACAATGAAGAAATTGAACAGGATCTTCATAGTATTTCTGTAGATCTAAGGAAATTAGAAAATGAGATTTTTGAAACAGGAATTTGGGATGAAATCAATGTGCCCCCCATGAGAAGCTACATTGAAGAATGGTTCCAACAAAGAATGGAAAAGCTCATCGACAAAGGGAAACAATCGATTGGCATGATTCCAGTGGTCGTCGACGACAGCAAAAAAAACACATCGACTTCATAGTAATTCTATACTGATCACATCTTGTTTTCTTTATCAATTGAGTTATTCTACCTCTTTAAATAGAAATCTCTAACCAAAGACTCATAACTTCCATTTTCTTCTTTATAGGTCTTCCTCTCTACCATCCCACACTTCTTCTTTCTACAGTCCTATTTCTTGTACTTATTTATTTTATGGTCTGCGGTGTTGGGTATGTGTTATATTATTTTCACAAGTAGTAGTGTCTGAGCGTATGCGTCGGGCGCGCAGGGGGGTGGAGCCCCCCCCAAAAAATTTCTGCATTGGGACCGCATTTTTCGGGACTGCGTTATATTTAGGTGGTTTTTCGACACATGGTTTCTTTGCCGATAGTTTTATATTTCCGGTTAAGGAATTAGGGTTTTGGACTAATCTAGGTCATTGGGTTAGGTTTTTGGATGTCGTTGGCTCCTATATGTATTTTGTATTGTAAACATTGTAACATGATGAATAATATAGAATATGTTGGTTTTCCTGGTTTGGGTTTCCATGGGAAAAATCTTTGTGTAATGTTTGTATTTGCCATTGTATCTTTTCTATTCATTTATTGAATATATGTTTGCAGTAGATATTGTACAAGCTTAGAATTTACATTTGGTATCAGAGCTTTATTGGCTTCAGGGGGACACCTTTGTGGTCAAGGGTTTGGCTCGGGACTATGATAAGCCTTGTTATAGTGGGAGATTTGCGGTATTGTTTTTTTTCAGGTGAAAAGAAATGGCAAGCAATTCGAAGATGGAGATCGAGAAGTTTAATGGGAAATTTTTTGAGCTGTAGAAGCTCAAGATGGAAGATTTGTTGGTGGACAGAGATCAATGGATCACGGTAGATCCAGGTATTTCACCTACAGGAACTTCTACAGGTGACTGGAAAAAATTGGATCGGAAGGCAAAGAGCACAATCCGACTATGTCTCTCTAATTCAGTATTACTGAATGTGTCAGAGGAAGCTACAACCAAGGATTTATGGGAAAAGTTGGGGAAGTTGTATCAGTCTAAGTCCCTGGTAAATAAACTATTCATGAGAAAGAAGTTGTATAACTTGAGGATGAAAGATGGAGAGTCGGTGGCAGAGCATTTGAACGCCTTCAATACTGTGGTAAGTCAGTTAGTATCTGTTGAGATTAAAATTTCAGATGAAGATAAATGTATCAGTCTGTTGTGTTCTTTACTAGACTCGTGGGATAGTTTGGTTGTGGCCATAGGTAGTAATACAACTTCCTTGAAGTTTGAAGAAGTGGTCTCATCCTTGTTGTCAGAGGAGATGAGACAAAAGAATATGGAAGGACATAGCAATGATGCATTATTTGCAAGAGGACGTTCCCATGAAAGAAATAGATATAATTTCTCAAGTGAGAGATCTAAGTCTAAGGGTAGATCTAAATCTCCCAGAAATTTTCTAAGGGTATGTTGGAGATGTGGAAAAGAAGGGCACTATAAGAAGAGGTGTAGATCCAAAGTTTAGAAAAAGAAGGGATCTAAAGAATCTTCTTCTACAAAAGAAAATACCTCCAATGAAGGAGGAGAGGATGTGTACTTGGCTTCTTCAAGAACACATGCAAATAATGAGTCATGGTTGGTTGAATCTGGTGTATCCTTTCATATGACTCCCCACAGGGAGTGGTTCTATGAATATGAAAGGTATGATGGAGGTATTGTTCTCTTAGGTAATGATTTGACAACTAGAATCATAGGAAGAAGAAGGGTCAAGTTGAGGCTCATAGATGGAAGGATTAGAACACTACCTGGTGTTCTGCACATCCCAGGTTTGTCCAGAAATTTGATTTCTGTAAGAAAAATGGACAATGCAGGGGTAAAAACAGTATTTGAAAAGAAAACCTACAGGATGGTTCAAGGAGCAATGGTTTTGCTGAGGGGAATTCAGTTTGGAACTCTGTATAAGCTGCAAGGAATCACTATTAGTGATGGGTGTAATAGTTCCATTTTTCATGATATTGGAGTTGAAGAAGAAAGAACTCCTACAGTCTCTGGAGAAAAGTTTATGCTATGGCATCAAAGACTGGGGCATATCGGAGAGAAGGGTCTTCGACTACTACATGGTAAAGGTATGGTTGAAGGTATGTCTAACTACTCTCTGGATTTTGATTTCTGTGAACATTGTCGATATGGGGAGCAGAATCAGGTAAGATTCCCCTCTGGTGCAACGAGGGCAGAAGGAATTTTACAGCTAGTTCACAGTGATGTTTTTGGACCTATGTCGGTCCCATCATTGGGAAAATATTTGTACTATGTCTCATTTATAGATGACTTCTCAAGGAATACTTGGATATATTTCCTCAGGAAGAAATATGAAGTCTTTGACAGGTTTAAAGAGTTTAAGGCTCTTGTTGAAAATCAAACAAAGAAAAGAATTAAGGTGTTGAGGACAAATAATGGTGGAGAGTTCTGCGGAAATGAATTTGAAGAATT